>JAXIUW010217729.1:0-10710 GCA_035591015.1 Cephalothrix simula
TCGTTTAAATATAGCAAGAACTCGTGTTATATTTCTTGTACAAAACTCGGCCCAATCACATATACCGTATATATATTCTGAATCCTTGTGGAAACAAAGTGTATGTTTTCAGAATTGAATTTATTTCAACAGATTTTTGAAAATCATAATTTTTCTGGAAATTAAACTTTAAGGCGGTATTTGGCTCCCCGAGGACCCAAAATCATTTAATTAGGCAATAGGCAAAATGTACAATCAAAAGTGTATTTATTCAATTGAGGTTGGTCACGAAAATGAAGTGTATACCGACGTCAAAGGTCCACGATTTCCGCATTTGGACAACTACGGATCACCCGAATCCTGATATTCTTTAGAATCCAATATTTACGTCCGCATTCACAAAGCAGGATTTAGAGTTCCGCCTCAAAAAGCAGGTGCAGATGGCCCAGGGCAGGTGGCAGATTACCAAATTCGGAATACCGAATACCGAGCTCCGCATAGGCAACTTTGTTCAGCAGGGTACTGTATTGTATGTGGTGAGCCCTCTCCAAATACATGTGAGGGAGGGTGTGTGTGTGTGTGTGTAGTTTTTTAAGGAGTTCTAAGACCCTTCGTTTAGGGCAAAATTACCCCACCATTTTTCCTTTCAAACGGGCAATATATTAAGCAAAGTGATATTTGTATCATATCACTATAAACATTAGTTATGCTATAAAGTAACATTACTTACAGGCGAACCAAAATTGTGCCCGACCTCGTGGGCAAATGTCAAGATGGAAACTTTCGAAGGAACTGTACTTCCATAATTTAGAAATGTAATGATACCAGTGTTGTAACTCTTCCATATAATACGCCCATTATCGTCATAACCCTTATATCGCTCGCATATACCACCATTAGAGCCTGAAATGATAAGATAATAAAAAGAAATTTAAAATAAGCGCATCTGAGCCTTTAAAACCCTAATCTTTTTTTGTAAAATTATGTAAGAGAGAATGCATATAATATAATATTGTTTACAATTTTCATGAAAATAAAAATTACAATTTATGCTAATAAATTCATGTCAATTTACGGTAAAGAAATGTAAACAATTGTATTATAAAGATTATTAAATGCTCTTTTGAGCACTGTTTTGAGTGCAATATAAGGTGCACTCAAAATAGCATGTAATAATCTTATAAAATTACACACGTAAGAACAAAAGCGAAAATCTCGAATGCATAAAATTTCAATTTGCTCTTTTTTTCCCCTAAGAGCCCCTAAACATTCTTTCTTTCGAAATACTCCTTGTATGTTTTTTCCCAATCTCCAGCTAAGGAGTCCTGTTTGAGTATTGTAAATGACGCGCGAGATTTCAGCGGATCAGCGCAGACTTAGAAGAAGATACAAATAGGCGGTATTTTTTGAATAGCAAAAGGCACAATCCTGACCATATTTTAACGGCTTGGAGATGTACGTGCAGGGTGGCCACTGATTTTGATTTTACCTAACTTTTCCCTGATTTCCATTAGTCCTCACAAGAAACTCCCTGACACTTTTCAGGTAACGCTTTAGCAAAAATGTTTGAAAAAATTAATTAGCGGCATAATTTTATGATAACCGCAAAGGATCGAAAAGATTTTTTATGCGAAAACCCTGCAAGAATAAAATTCCCTGACTTTTCCATGACTTGAACGAACGCCAAAATGAAATTCCCTGACTGAGTAAACGACGTTGGTGGCATACGTCGTCGTCATCTCCTCCGGAAAATTCGCGACTTGTACAGCGGAATCTTTTACTTAAAGACACAAATACAAAATATATGATTCAACGCTTACCTCCATCTGACCCAACCCATGCTAATCCAAGCGTTCCGCCAACAAAATCACGGTAAGTAAAAACGTAGGCTAGGCAAAAGTCATTGTGATTTCCCAAAGAGTTTAGATTCAGGAAATTACTGACATCAATGTATGGATTACAAAATAGATTTTTTGACTGTTCAGTTTGTTCATCCTGAGGGCAGTCGGAGGTGGTATTTATCTGAAAAAAATCAAAAAGAACTTCAGAGTTGGCGAAGTGGTTAGACATTACTTTGATCGACATAGTGCAGTTGGTGGAGCGTCGAACTTATGATCATAGCAATCAGCAGGATGGCCACTGTTTAAAGATTTTCAATTTCCCTGATTTTTCCCTGATTCCCAGGTCTCTTCGCAAACAATTTCCAACCTTTTTCAGGGAACTTGTTAGCAAAATATTTGGGAAATTTTATTTAGCGACATAATTTCCTGGTAACAACGAAGACTTTTGAAGCGTAAAGCAACAAATTTTTATTTCGTAAACCATGACAGAATACAAATTCCCTGAATTTATCAATATTCCTGAAATTCGATGACTTTTCCATACCTTTTGAAGGCCAAATTGAAATTCCCTGAATTTTCCCTGATTTCCCAGAATTCCAAGTGAGTGGCCATCCTTTAGTGAGTTCGAGACCACTTTAATGCACTAAACTGAGTGACGCGTACGAATCAAAGGTCTGGGTGTACGACGGGAACCAGTCTCCTTCCGTGTCCTTGGCGTTCAGTGTCCGACATAAAATTATGTGCCTAGTGTTTTCATAAATTCTCAAAACGTTTTTTAAGCGGGACACTAGAAACCACTCAAAGCCATGACACCGGCAACCTAAAAATATGGTATCTGAGGCTATTTGAGAAAAGTAGCTGAGGTATAAGAATCAAAAATAAAAAGTTTGATAGTTTCGAAAAGTCGGCAGCCAGAAATAGAAAAAATTAGGGATAGTTCTTCATGCGCCCAAGTATACTATATTTCGAAAACTTATGTTTCATTAAGAGAGGCATCCTTGGGGGGGGGGGGTGAGGCAAAAACAAAAAAAGGAAATTAAAATCGACCTTAAGCATCGGAAAGTCCAGGCCAAACGGGAAAAGTTTCTTACCCTGATTCTATTAACGCTGAAAGTAACGCCTGTATAGCGTACTTTTCCATCCTGAAACACTGTATTCTCATAAATATCTTTGATTCCAGAGACATGTGTGCCAAATATAGCCAAAAGTTCAAGTCGTGCTTTTTCATCATTCTGTAACAAAGAAAAGAATATGAGTGATCTGATACAAATATTAAAATCAAATATATTGTTTCCAAATTGCCTATATTTGCAGAGAAATGTCATCGACTTTCGCTATTTTCTATATACCGCTAGAGTCTGGGTTTTTATCCCAGAGGGAAGGGGGCCACTGCAAGCCCATATGAAGTGCAATTAGTGCACAACCTAGTTTGTACCTTACCTATGTCTTACCATCGATTGGTAGACGTATTGTAAATGCCGAACTTCAGAAAAGATGGCTATGACGTCACGCGGGGTGGAAAATAACCTTGACCTTCCTCCACTTTTGTTATGATAATGACTTAATTCATACGATCGTCTAAGCATATCATAATCCAATTAATTTAATGGCCAATAACACAACAATGCGCGTTCCTAATATCGTGAAATGAAAACTGAGAATTTATCGAATGTTTATACTAGCGGAGGAAGGACAAGGTTATTTTTTACCCCCGCGTGACGTCACGCTATCTTTTCTGAACTCCAGCATTGACCAAATGCTCATAACAGTAATTTGTATCAAACAGTTCATGACATAATAAAGTAGGTAATCGTCTTCTCTCCATTAGTTATTTGACATTTCGTTGTTAAGGTCCCCAGGAATTATTTCCTTAGTGGTTTTTAAAAAGTGAATAGAGCAGTAATGTAACGCCATATTTTCTGTACTCAAATGAAATTCACCATTTCGTCGACGTGTCTGTCGTCTCTTCGTCTGCCTGATTACGTCATTTCGCAATGGTTCACAGATTCCTAATCCGACTAATAGCAAAATAAGAAATGATCAATAATAGGAAAATCTTTCACGCATTATTTTACGATTACACAGGATCTTAAATATCTAAAAAGATTTAAAAACAGACTGAAACTCAATTTCAAAATGATAAAAAATGATAGAAAAGATAAAAAATATCCTGTAAAAATATCAGAACCAAAACATCTAAAAAATTTGCCAATCACCCGGTCACGTACTAACGACCTTCTGTTCCGTACCACGAAAAACAATTCCGAGCATAAATTCGGCCCAAAAATCATTTATCTTAAAACAAAAAACACAAAAGAGATAACCAGAGAATGATGATCATGAGATAACAAGTTGGTTTAAAAAATGATTGGATGAAATAAGAAAAAAACTATTTTTGTGACATTAATTCTATTAGCGTTTAGTATTCGTGTTAGAGCGCTAAGCTTTTTAAAATCGATGCCACATGACTTACTTTAGTTGTTGAAGTACCGTCCCCCTTTTAAATTAAAAATAATTGCCTTTATAAAAAATAACTTACTACATTGTAAAGGCTGTTCTAGAGAGTCCCCATCGCAGGCGAAAATATTCGCCAGCGAACAGATATGAGAGCGCGGGAACCGTAACATTTTTATTCAATACATAATATTACAAAGCTTCGGTGCTCTGAAATCTGTTCGCAGGCGAATATTTTCGCCAGCGATGGTGGCTCTAGAACAGCCTTAATTATATTCCTTATGGACAAGACACGTCATGCCGAAGACAAATTATAATCAATTTTCAATGACGCCAATCAACTTCACTCGCTAATGTTCCTTAGCTCTAAGATTCATGATTTACAATGTGGGGTATCAAATTAGCAATACTTAGTGTCATGCATGACGTTAGCTACATGTAAGGTACATTAGCCAGTGAAATCTAACAAGGGTATATATTGTAAAGGCTATTCTAGAGTCACAATCGCTGATTCGCCAGCGATCAGATATGAGAGCGCAGGAACCGTAACATTTTTATTAAATACATAATATTACAAAGCTTCGGCGCTCTGATATCTGTTCGCAGGCGAATATTTTCGCCAGAGATGGTGACTCTAGAACAGCCTTTAAGCGTTGAGCCCAGAATTTTACCACAGGAAGATTACAAAATGATCAAAGAAAATCAGAATTCCTGGTCTCCAATTAACAATGAAGGACCGTTTTTCATGGTATTTCATTTTATATAATCATCATCACGGGGTGTACCACAGAACACGAAGATTCGTTTTACCGAGACATGTTTCTAACCTGGTAAGTAATATTTGTGTTATATTTAGCAGAACACATCATATTATTTCATGAATCTATGGGTAATGAGCAAGCTGGTTTTGACTGATTTTTTTTTTTAATTATTTAAAATATTGTTCGATTTCCAATCCCAATATGATTAATATGGCTTGGCTTGCTTAATTTTTATCTAAAGTTCCTTTTTAAAAAATCGCGTCTCATTCGGACTCCTACAGAGGGGAGTCTCAAAAATATAGCTTTATATTTGCCAAAATCGTATGTTTTAGGATCTAACCGCGGCACAGAAAATAGAAGTGGACCAAAACCAATATTGATTAGGGGAAGGTAACCTGCGGAATTCCCGAATGATTTTGAAATTCAAAATTAATGATATTACGCAATATTTTACGTAACTAAGCGGAACAAAACTTCCCTTCTTCATGATTCAATAATCACATACAATAAAACAATAATATTCGTTCTGGGTCAAACCATGAATTGATGTTCAAAAGCATATAAGCATTAAATATGACGCTGAATTCTTGGTCATAATATTCAAATAACTTTCGGGTTTTCCTGGTTTATTTTCTTGCCGCGGTTATGTCCAAAATACAGCGTTTTGCACAATTTTAAGCTAAATTTAGGTGACTCTCACGAACCATGTAAGGAGCCCGATTTAGATGCGGTTTTTCTATCGGGAGCTTTAAACAAAAATGAAGCTACATGTAGCCATGTTGAATTTATATGATATTTTATAAATATTTTTATACAATACATCACTGCAAACTTAGAATAAAGGTTTAAATAATACGTACAGCAGATTTGGTTTTCTTGATATGTCTCCAAAGCATTGTATCAGATTGTAGAAACAATGAACACACGTAGGGGCCAGATTTCGGTGACCTTCTAGTTCGGGTATTAGCAGATCTACCATATTTTGAATAATTATGGTCTTGGTCTTGGGATTCCTATAAAAATACAAATAAAATCATAAATGAATTAATAATTTAATCTTTTAAAATCGTCAATGTTCCATTTCTATCAATTGGACATTGTTAGGCATCACTGGTTGCATTCCATTCCTTCTCTCGAATAGATCCGAGTCACGGAAAGAGGAAAGTGAATGTAACGCTCACCTCGTCTTCTCCTAGGCTGGAAATCCATCCTATATTTCATCAGATTAGTAATTTCTCAATCTGGTTGCAGAAATTAGGGTTTGTTTCCAGTCTAGGAGAAAGTATCAGAAAGGCCTAACTCGTCGGGGAGGTATTTTTCTGCTTTTAATTTGTTAATAATATATAATGGTTCAAAAGAACAACATTTCGAAAGTTACCAAAGCAAGAAACAAAATGATACATAACATGAAATGTTTTTTAACTTAAAACTTTACAAATATCCATCATTTGCTATTTTTGCCGATCATTTTCTCATCTTAGAGATTGACCCGTCAGATTTTCATGAAAAAAAAACTCAAAATAGTCCTTAATCATACGAAACTTCATTGTATTCATCTTTGAGCTAAAAAATTCATTTTCGACGCTTAAAAAAAATAAAAATCAATTCTAAAGTGAAAAATCATTTTTCGCGATCAAATTTTCGTGTTAAAAATCCTGGTCTCGCAGACTATCTAGACGCCCATGAGGATAGTGCTCGCATTGCTTGGTTCTAAAGTTGAATTTCAAATAATTCTCAAATAAAATTTATTATAACTGATAGTGATAATAGTAGAGGTAGCAATTTTTTACGCAGAGGAACCAATGCCTCATATTGCTAACAATCATTTGTATTGCTTTTTATGGAAAACTTCAACAAATTAGCCCTCCACTACTAAAAGTGTAACATCTCGAGTCTTCCTTCACATTTTGGTGGTGGTAAAAAATAAAATCCCCACTATTTGACCTGTATCGTTAGTTGATTCCAATGAATCTTTTTGTAGAATCTAAGTTTAGTCTCTACCAACCTCATGGATTTCATCTTCAAGGTTTACTGGTTCATATGATTCTGCAACAACATCCATGTTTTGCTCCTTATGTAACCATTCTTTCACTTCAGGATTATTGCTTGCACAACGACCAGGTTGTGCGCTTCTTTTTACCCTAAAATTTAATCAAAACAATCAGCTTTAGAAATAAGTAAAAATTACCCTGACTGTTTAAAAAAAAACACCTGAAACAACTTTAAACATATGGCTCCGGCTCGTTCCTGGGGACAACCTGACCCTCTTAGTGAGGTCCCGTTACGGGACCGAAAGATAAGTATCATACATTTACACTCACAGCAATCTTTGTAATGAACACATGGTAAATAATAAAGTAAAATTTTTGATACGAGGTTATGGGACGACGTCTGTTCAGAATAATTCGTGAATTTTTATGCTTCGTAAACATGGTAAATCCAATCGTGTGCATTTTTGGTGGAATAAATCCCATGATTGTGCCAAATAATTCCCCCATGTGCCAAATATTTCACATACAGTATGTGCAAATATTTTACCCATATGCCAAATATTTTACCCATTTGCCAAATATTTCACCCATGTGCCAAAATAGTTCACCCATGTGCCAAAAAATTCATTCATGTGTCAAATAATTCACCCATGTGCCAAATATTTCATCCATGTGCCAAATAATTCACCCATGTGCCAAACTTAAACATCCTGCAGATGCATGCGCAGAATTTTGTACATTCGTTACTTTTTGCGATTAAACGCGCGATCCAACGGGTGTCCCTAAAAGCCGGAAAATGCCCGAATTCCGGTAATCATTACACCCTAAAAGCTACAGGAGTGCCGAAAGCCCGGAATTCTATTATAACTCCACTTTTACATCAGAATTCCGGCTTTTAATGTGAGGAATGTTGTTTTTTGGGAGTACTTGAAGTGTATTATTGAAAATTATCATTAATAATTGCTCAAAGATAGGAGTTGTAATTGTTATTTTTGATAATTTTCAAAATGAAAATATCCATTTAAATGCATGCGTGAAATATGGGTGAAAATATTTGGCACATGGGTGAATTTTTTGTACATGGGTGAACTATTTTGTCACACGGGTGAATTATTGGCACATGGGTGAATTAATTGGCACATCCATGGGTTTTATACCACCAAAAATGCACACGAATGCATTTATGAAGCATAAAAAATTCACGAATAATTTCTGAACAGACGGCGCCACATACGTATGAGGTGTTCCAAATAAGCAGGTGATGGAATCTATTTATAGCTTATATTCAAAAGTGCGCCTCTCCGATGCGTCAACGACCCATTATAAAGATTAATATCATTCTTTACCTATTATTAATTTGAATTTAGTCATGCAGATAACATAATAGTTGATGTTGATGTTGGGCAAAAAAGTGCAGTGATAACAAATATAACGCGTTACAAAAAGAAAAGCTGAATTCGGCACACTCAGCCGTAGCAACCAACTGCGTACTTAGACCAAACAATGCTTAAATTGTCATCTTGGTATATCGGCACACTGAAGAAAAAATGTAAATGTCTCTTACCGACTGTGGTCTTGCTCGGGATCATTTACATCTGATTCTTTATAAATTATAGAATGAAACTGAGATGATAATTGTGGATAATAATCAGCATTTTCTATATGATAAACATCATCTATTGCATGAATAACGCCAGTAAAAAGTCCATCTAGGATTGACCCATATACCCTACTTTGTGGTTCATCTGAAAGAGAAAGAGAGAGATTGGATATTTATATTTGGTTGCTACGCGTCGAAATTGCGACGTCAGGACGAGAGTAAGTGGTAGGCTACGGCAGTACGGCGTACCTACCACTTACTGTCGTCCTGACGTCGCTACCACTTTACTTCGTATTTCGTAAGTTGCTCCTCCAACAAATCAGCTCCAGCGCGTCGATAGCGGCGCGGGGCTGATTGACTCTCGTAAACTAGGGTATATACCTACCACTAAACCTGGGGTACATTTACATTTATCAGGGATGAGGACTTTCGGGTCACGGACATTTCTTCACGGTTATTTTAGCCATTAATTTATTTCGGCAAAAACTAGCTCAGCCACAAACCTTTCCGGTGTAAAAGGGATGAGTGTCCCAAGGGTTTAATGTCCGCCTCGATATATTTTGTATAGGTGAGAATAAAGAAGCTGGTGTTACATTTTCAACCTGGTGATGTCATTTATTTACCCTAAACATTTCTAACACGAAGGGACTTTAAAACCTATGGATACTAATTCCTATCACAGTACCGGCCATAGATACCTACACGTTGATTTTGGCCATTTTTCATTTCGGCCACTGAAAATTTTGGTGTTTAGTATTTTTACAGAAATAAAATACTAAAAGTAAGTCAAGAAATTTATCAATAAAGTAAGTTTAAAGCCCGGAAAGTAACAGATGGGGAAAGGCACCCATTTGACACCAGTTCGCAAAAATTGCGATAATAGAAAACATGCCACATGCAGCGCAGCAGCACAATGTCAGGGCTCCTACTCAATTTTCGAATCAGAAATTAGGAAATATAGGACTCTATCTAAAACAGGACGTTATAGGTCAAATTTTACGTAAAAATAGTAAATAAAAAGGACAGAATTGGCTTTTTTTAATCTTAGATCTCATCTAACTGATTCCTAGATGTTTAATGAAAGCAAAAAATATGGACATTATTTTTTTTTTAAATATATATACTGAAACTATATTCTTGAACCAAACGTTTTCGAGTAAAACTTTTTTTTTATCCTAAAATTTTTTATTTCCACAAAAAAAATAGAAACCACTGTCAGGATTTCCGTGACAGACATATATTAATTTCAGTTTTGTGAAGTCACTAATAAGGTACCAAATTTAGTACAAAACTGATAAACGCGAGCACTTATTCATTGTTTCCGATATCAAGTCAAGTTTTTTCATTATATCTTCTGCAACCTCCGGTGGCACTGGGTTATTAGAAACTTGCTGAACCTCATCCTCACTGTTGTCACTAACCACCTTCATATGATCCCTCAAACTTAGGTCAAGCTCTTTATTATAAACATCAATATTCGCCGGAGAGACTGTGTCAAGGTCGGGTGAAAAACTACAATCAACAGGTATAACTGGGAGGCAATGATCCGGCGTTTGTGTTTGAACGCTTTCATTGTAGTTTGAGTCCTATAGGGGTCCTATAGGGCTTAAATGAACCTCAGGAACGTAATCCAAAACTAATATTGTCAATAGATCTATCATCATTATTTATTTAATTTTTTAGCCGCACATATCCCTTTACAATTCTCTCTTTTGTTCACTGCGAAGCGAGGCTAGAAAAATTCGGCATTTTATACCATAAGATTAGTCACGGGTTGACTTTTAAAGCTTCTAAAACCACTTCTTCAATTAAACAAAAATTTATTTTGATGAATTTGCCCTGATTTTTAGGAAATATAGGACAAAGAACTTGGGCTGACTTCCCCTAATTTCGCCCACTTCAGTCTTTTCCACTTCGTTTGACACAAGTTTACGTTTTATGGTGTCACTAATTAATGATCACAGGCGCAAAACAGTATTATTCATTTCATTGATTTCTATAGAATTTTGCAATGAATTGACACGATTGTGATAATTAGGTTTATTAAACCAATAACATTGCATGATTATTGAATAGAAGAGTAA
>JAXIUW010217840.1:0-10705 GCA_035591015.1 Cephalothrix simula
AGAATAAACAAATACCGCCTTAAAACGCTTGGGAAAAAGTGAAATGGTTGAGAAAAAAATCGTAATTTGAGCCAAAAACCACCCCACCCACATATGTGTATGCCAATTTTTTCCATGACCCCCGTGGTTCATTTTAGTAGTATCACCCAGGGGACCCCCCAACTTGATCCTACCTCGTGGGTAGGATAATAGTCGGAGAAGGTGAAATAAAATGGCAAAATTTTAAAAGAATTAGTTTATCATTTGATGGAATCAAGCAGCCAATTTTAGTGACTGCTAAGGGAAAGTTTGGTAAGGTTTGTTGCATTGAGATATGTAGAATATTTTGGTTATAATGGCCCTGCCGATTTCGTCTAACATCCGCCATGACACTATAACCTATAGACTGTATGTTCTAGGTCCTTTACACGCAAAAGGTATATACTCTATCGCCTGTATTTACTGTATCGCCATAGACGGTTTTGTCAGAGGGAGGAGCGCGTCGCTTTTCAGAGTGTCTAGAGCATTTGCCTGGTAGGTACCTCGCTTTCCAGAGTGTCTAGAGCATTTGTTAGGTAGGTGCGTCGCTTTTCAGAGAATGTTGAGCAAAATTTAAGCAATATTTAGCCGCCTAGTTAAACAGTTGCAGCTTGGCGCCTCTGTTAAGCCGTCCTGGGGCCAGGAAGGTGCATGCGTAGAATCAAACACATGTATTATGCTGACGTCATAAGCTTTCTAAATATGTATGACTCGCCCCACTACGGGTTTCTTTTTCTGGGGGAAGGCTATATGTGTTCTTTTTTGCCAGGTGTCAGGCAGCCCTGGAAAAAGAAAAATAACACACACGGCTACCGTGGAAATCGGTATCGTAGCGGAATGCAGCTTAGAATAAGTTCGGCAATTTCTGACAAATTGGGAGTGATGAAATTAATTCGAAAATTTGATTGGAATAAATTCGCCTATTATTGTCTCATTAATGATAGATTGAAGCGCAAAGAAATCCACGTGCACAGGCATTTCAAGTAACAGAATAAGGCCCCTAAGTCGTGTTTATTTTGTTTAAATCGTAAGTCTATTTTAAAGCAAGTTATATCTAAATGCTTTTTGTTGTGCTATCGGGCTAAACTTCTCCAAATGCCAAAGGATCTACCACATTTAGATGGAAAACGTGCCTCACCTGTTCATCACAATTATTCGGACGTTCGTTTTATCTTTACATTCATGTAACTATATGATGGGTTCATTGCACATGACCAGTTAATCATATAATGATATCTAATGTTAATTGCCTTGTTTAGGAATGTGTGCATTGTTGTGTTAAATTAATTGGCCATTAAATTAATTAGGTATGATATGCTAAGACGATCGTATGATTTAAGTTAATTATAATAACAAAATGCCTATAGCAACCAAAAAAGCTGTAAAAAAAAACATACGAAGCGCAATAGTTGCAACTAGATATTTTGGCTATCGTTGCGTAATAGCATTATCCGTTAGCTATTGAAATATCGGGTTGCAACTCGTGCGCTTGCGTTTTGTATCCTTTTGTGTACTAAGATTCATCTTCAGATGCTTCTGCAACCCGGAAAAACATTTTTCAATGGTGATAAAATGTTAGATATACGCAGAAATTGCGTAGAATGTGTGTATAAATTTTAAAGGTTATCGGAAAACATTTTTTTTTTAATTTGGTGAGGCGCGTTTCCCATCTAAATGTGGTAGGTCCAATTTCTGACGTATTTAACATTTTTTGAATAATCGAGTTCATACATGATGAAATAAGAATTTATTACAAATAAATAACATTTTAAAAGAAACAAAGCTTTGATATTCATTAATAAAAAGGGAGCGTTCATATAGTTCGCACATGGGCCACTTTTGCGAATGCGTATATTTTTTGTGTACATACTTTATGCACGCTCCCTAAAAGAGGTAACATTTACCCTAAACACATCAATGTACATAAATAATAGCAACCAAAATGGCGTCAAAGGCGCTTGAAATTTAATACTAAATGCTAAACTATTAATAAAGAAATGCAGCAGATACATGTAGATAGACCTATGTCCTAAGATAGAATAATATTTTGAGCATAAAGTCATACGATGTAAACTTATTTGCTTAGATAAAAACAACGCAAAATTCGTATGTTTATGATTAAAGCTTCAGCGGATTGAATACTTGTTCCCCTTATTTAAACCGACCAAAAAAAAAAAATAAACTAGCATATTCGTCTTTCGGTACTATCGAATATTAATGTTAGATTATGTCCGAAATACATGTATTTCGTATATTGCCCGCTATTAGCGGTTCAATATAGATATTGGCCCATTACTATGTAAAGTTTTTGGCCAAAAATGAAATTTTACAATTACCATTACATGGATATTTTCTATTGTTCTTTCTTAATTAACGCTTTACATCGCTAAGCTCAAACCAGTGCAACAAGTAGTTAATGCACGCAAAAGCATGCAATAACCATTTATTGTACGTTTTTGCGTGCAAATTTGTAATACAAATGAACATTTTCTTTAAAAAACGTAATTAGCAAGAACAACTAATTAACTTGATTGCGAAATCCCCAAAGTTTACATCGTATAATAATTAACTCTCTTTATACAATAAATATTAAATACATGAACAATGAACATTGGATGGATTTTAAAGATTAATACATGCACACAAAATGGACAGAAAATTGGATGAGGTACGCACCAAGTTCATTTTCCGCTTGCCTGAGCTCCCTAAAACTATTTTTGAAAAAAATGAAGTTCATCTTGAAAATGAGGGGGCAAAATGTGTCAGAAATGCACGTTTTACACTAACTTGCACCAATTTGATTTGAATTTTCATCCCCTTTCGAAAATGTATAAGTTTCGGGGCTAATTTTCCCCTAATAATAATATGGGATCCAGGGGAATTAACATTTTGCCTATCTTATCCTATTTTTCAGTATATTTGTGAATTCCTCTAAAAAGACATAAAAAATCTGGACAGAATTTTTCGGAATGGACAGAGAAATCACTTGACGGGAATGACGTTACAGAATAAACAATTTTTAACTGAAAACATGAAACTATTCTAACTTTTAAACATAACCTAATACTTCTAAGTATCGTACTCGTCCAAAATTAGAATTTAAAACACTTATATCCATATATTCTATTCATTACAAAAAAATGTGGAAGCGAGTTAAAAACTTGTTTTAATATCGTTATTCAATATTCAAAATTCCATTTAAAATATTCAAAATTCAAATTCAAATATTCAATATAATACTAATATATTCAATTAAATAGATCATAATACCGTAGTGAAAAATCTAACCAGCAGTATGAAATTGAGATTCATAATTTTCAAGTTCAGCAAATTAATTTTCATGGAAGGAATTGAGATCATAATAAAAATGAGATTCGTTGATATGTGAGACCGCACTAATACAAATGTACATTAAATTCATGAAATTGTTATTCAATAAAAACGATAATTTTATCACTGAAGTGCTTTACAAAAAAGGTAACTAAAAACAAAACAAAAAGCAAACAAATAATTTAAATTCTAAACGAGGCTAAAACATTGTGATGAAAAAGTATCACTGTTGGCCGGTTGCTAGGCATATTGGCCCGTTAACAAGTAAAATATTCCAACGCAAAAAAAAGGAAAAAATAATTATAAAATTTAAAACACCAGATACCTGTTCATCTAGCATTGTCTAAAAATTGCACAATACACATTGCATTAATTAAAATAAATATGTTAAATCTAAAATGCTTCTCATAATGTACAGATGTATGGATAAATTGGCAAGACCTCAGAAAAAATCAATACGGGGCCAAAAAACCCCCCTTGCTGACCCTAATATATTATGGCGAGCGAAATTGTCGATCGATATGTGTATGCAATTTATAGCTAAATAGCATGCAATTTTACTTCATTGCATGCAAAGACGTTATATTGCATTCTATTTAATGTTGAATTTTTAATTTCTGACCATTCCCGAGTCTACTGATGGAGACTCTGCTCCCCCTTCCTATCGAACATAACGTAACCATTTCCTAGCTTCAATATTTGACATGCGATTTATTTTGACCACTAAGAAAACTATATCGCTATTTTCATGCTACAATGCTATTTATCATTTGCATGCAATATAAACGACTTTAAGTTGGATGCAACGAATTACGTTGCATGCAATGAGATCTCATTGTAACCGGATTTACTTCGTTGTTAAAAGCCTTACCATTGGTTAATATAAATTAGCGCTAGCTAATGAAAAACCATGGTACATGTACCAAAATCGAATCACGCAATGAAAACTCATGTCTTTTAAATTTTAAATTCTGTTTTCCAGAAAATCAAGGGGGCTTTATTGCTTATTTCTGACGGCAAGCCAATCAATCCATACATTGATAAATAAAGAAATACTGAAATATATCACAACCCATTATAAAAAGAATTAAAATATCTTACAATAAACAGATAATATTGCATTGCTATTTTCATCAAATGATGTGTATTATATATTGTATATTGCACTAACGGTGATTCGAAATAGTGTAAAAAGCACTAAATAATACAGATATAAAATACATATTTAACGTGGATTAAGCGTGAAAAATATTGCCTAAAAATATGTAAAACATGATCAAATATGTATTGCAACAGATTGCAACTTTGTTAACAAATAGACAAATTGATAGAAAATAGGACAAGGAACCGCAAAACACAAAAATTTAGGCCCCAGTCGAGATCTCCTAGAAGAGGCATTGAACACCTTAACCCTAAACAATTTTGGTGGGGAATGATGGCGCAAAATGTGCTAGATGTCCCGCTTTATATGGTCGGGTGTGTAAGGGTGAACCCCGAATAGAATCAATCAGGTTCAGGTAACACCGAAACATGATAGGTTTGGTTCGCATATATTCTACTTTTAGCCACATTTTCTACGACCACTCCCAATCGAGCGGGACAAGAAATTAAAAAATTCCCATAGAACTTGTCATGATCTTTCCGAAAATGTAGCGAGGGATCTCGACGGGGTTGTAAAATATTTCGTTTTACGGTGCCTAAATTCAATTTTTCCATCCATTTGAGTAAATACATATACATGTATGTGCATACAGATAAAAATCAATACATCATAACTCCATCCATTTTACTACCATCAGCTTTATATTTCAATGGCTTCAACCTCGTCCCTGACATATAGATGAAGATTATATTAATCAAGTAGCAGGGGAGAGTGACCACTAGGAACCAGAACGAAAAACTTAGATGAGACGTTCCAGTAGCTGACCAATGATTATCGACATCAAGTTTTGGGAGAATGTTGAAACGAAGATCACTAATGTATAATGCAGTGAACATGATGACACTCAAAAGAGTGAACACAACTGAAATAGAATCAAACCCATTAAATAAACAGGATACATGGCTCAACTGCATCGTTCGGGTAAACTCCACCCTTTGTTGGGGATTCCGCCCCCTAAGATTAAGATCTCAGTCGTACCCAGTTGAAATTGGATACACCTATGCTTATGACGCACACGTTTCGAAAAAAATTGACCTAGGAACATCACACCGCCGCCAAGAGCCTTTTTTGGGCCAACATTTGCATATATTTTTTTTCAAAAACGGGCCCTTAAATTTTTGGCGCCGGAGCCCCAAATAAAATTTTTGGGCGTAACTGCGGTTCAACGCATTTTTGCTAAATTATAGTCCACCAAATGGACCCGACGATGCTGATGTTATCCTAGGCGGTGAAGAAAGGATCATTGGCACCTTTTCAGATCGACTGGTCTTGACGTATTTTTAGTGATGCTCTTAAACTCATCTACACAACTGCCTTGAAAAATTGTAGGAGGAGCGACAAAAAGGGCTCCCCCTAAGCCATCTATTCGAATCATTAACCTAGGAAAACTATACATTTTGGAAATGTCTTGGAACGAACTTTGGTCTGTTTTGGTTTTAAATTTCAATGAAACTAGTAGCAGATAGGTACAAATGGATGGTTGAAATGATCTCAGCGTACCATTCTTAGTTTATGTGGGCCATTTTGATTATCAAAATACCACCTATGACGTCATTTTGATGAAGTCATCAGAATGGCGTCAATGACGTCATAGGGTGTTATTTTGATATTCAAAATGGCCCAAATAAAACAATAAAGGTGCGCGCTGAGTTTATTTCCACTATCCATTTTTTACCTATCTGCTACATGTACCAGTTTCGCTGTACCGCATAGGCGAAATTCACATTTATGCGACTAGGGGCGCCAGTGCGCCACAGTCGGTCGAATTTCATGGAAAACCAAAACAGACCAAACTTCATTCCAAGACCTTTCCAAAAATTTATAGTTTTCCTGGGGTTACGAATGGAGGACTTGGGGGAAGGCTCTTTTCGTGGCTCCTCCGACAATTTTCCCAGGTAATTGTGTATACTTACATCCACAAATGCTCCATACATAAAGCCCCATTGGTCCGGTGACTGTTTCAATTGGCCGCGTTGTTAAATTCATAACAGCAAAAATCATTGATATTACGCCCCATGTTAAAGCAATGGCAGCAAAAATAATCGTACAAATCCACAGGCCAAAGTTGAAATAGCCGTAGTTATGGACAGTAAATGTAGCTGAAAAATTAAAGTTAGAATTTACAAGTCAAGTTTTTCTGGACATGTCTATTAGGGGTAGGAGTTAGTGTAAGGTATTGGATTTGACAAAGTTCTTTCATTCCACAATAAACTTTCTTTTCAAAATCGTAATGCCTTTTTGTTGGGTATGAATAACTTTTTACCTCATATTTTATTGGGGAATGGAAGAACTTAGTCAAAATCCAATGCCGAACACTAACACTTACCCCTTTAGCTTTCTTTCATAATAGCTAGATCTAGTTGGGATAGATATCTAGCACGCAAAAACGTGGGAAAAATTTTAAAACCATAATTATAATAACCTTTCGACTTTTCATGAAAATAAAATCTTAAATACATTTCAATGGGAATTTAAAAAGAAATTTCAAATTCAATCACAAATACATGCAAATAAAACAAACATGCAATACCTTTTTATGTTACAATGCTACGGTACTTAATCCTTTGAAAAAAAAACACTTCTCTAAATATTATATCCACACTTCAAATCTACAAATTTGTGTGTATTCAACTCATCCTTATGTTTTTAAGTATGCGTATAAATACTCTAGTTTTAAAATTCTAACTAAATAATAAAAAGTTTTAAGAGAATGTTATGAACAAATAAGATAGAACCAGGACGGGGGTCGCCAGATAAGTTCATATATACTCCGATGAAAATTTTAGAATTCAGAAAATCACCCACCCACCCCTAACTAGTTTGACATAAATCTAACTAATCTGACAAAATCTGATGGGACACCCACCCTATAAGCAGACAAAATTTAACTAATTTGACACGAAAAATAAAAAAATGACCCCCACCCCAAATTTTTTTGAGTTGCACGCAACAAAAAATTCAAAAAATGTGTTGGGAAAGGAAAATATTTTAAAAACTTACAACATAGTCTGACATTTTGGTTATATTTCTAGTAAAACGTCAAACTATAATTAAATCTCTAAAATTTCCAAAACACCCACCAACTAGTCTGACGTCAGATTAGTTTCTCGCAGACCCAAAAACACCCACCCCACCCAGGTCGGAGTATGAAACTAGGCTGACAACCCCCCTGATCAGGATTTAATAATGAACTTACAATTTGATTTTGAATGCGCCAGTGTCAGGATTTCATAATTATCGTTGATTTCCTTTTCTCTTAATTCTGTGGTCTCTTTTTCACTAAAAGCACAAATATTTTTTGATGCCTTGCACGTTACTGTAAAGCAAAAACAAATTAGCTTGATGACAAGTAACTTTAGATTAAGGAAGTAATTAACTAACTGGTATTATATTCAGGAGCAAGAAAGAAAATTACTGAATGATAGACTAATTACTGTTTTACACAATATTGCAAAGGGTAGATATTTCTGACCCAATGGCCACCAAACCCACAATTCGTATCACTATAATAATGAATGAATTGTCAAGGCCTGCAGATTTAACCTTTTTAAGGGGGTGGGGCCTCGGGTGGTGCTGAATCCGCCCCCCCTAAGGTATCTCAAAAATATCCTTAAACAGCTAAGCGTAGGAGGCTGAAATATTAGGACTTTTCATTCGAATAATATGGCGCTTAAGGGTCCTAGGGCGGCGCCAGGGGCCGCCAAAAATTAGATCTTTTTTTTAAATTTCCGAATTTTGAAAACCATTGGAAAAAATCGGACGCAGGGCGGAGACAGCAGCGCAAACAGATTCTTAGGGATGGACTCTGTTGAAGATATACATTTAACAATTGATAGATGATTTTACTCCTTATGTCCTTCTGGGAACCAGACTATAGTAGTTGAAATACCAGCTTTATCTGATGTAAAATTTTATTATTCGCCTTTCATTTTTTGCAATTCAATAGTACATGTACTCATTTACTGGACTGGGTGACGGGCCAACCTACCCTGCTATGGCAGGAAATATTTCGGACTTTTCTTAACATTTGTATTTCGAGCAAAGCACATTGAAAATTCATCATCGATATAGTTTTTATTCTATGACAGATGTTTTAGTATTAAAATTAGGTGATGATAAATAAATTTCGGACCATCCCGAGATGAAAATTTTAAAAATCAATTCTTATTAAACGTCAAGTACTATAATGCCGTCATCGTTTTATTATTATAAAATAAAATGTATATGTAGAAAAAAAAACAATTATTTGCATGTATCTCAAGTAGCCAATTCATAAAACGGACACCGCCCAAGAGTATAGGATACATTGTGTTGACGTAAAATATTGATTACATGTATAATAACGGTGAAAAGATTGTACATGTAGAAGAATAACCCTTTATACATAAATAATTTCAATGTTTGATTAATTACTAGCAGTGTCGTGCAAACATTGTAGTTTCTATCACGAAAGGTCTGTGTGAGAATGAAATGAACATGCATTTTACTTATCTCGATAACTAATTCCTTATAAAATTGTGGTACCCACTTGCATTTCTGTTTTATAGTAGCCGGAAAAATTGAAATCTTAGGATTCCCAAACCCACCTATGCTCTCGGAAACTATTACTCCCATTAATTATACATCAGCGAAAAACTGAATTACGCCTGCTGAGTACAGCCTCAAGTGCATGGTACTCTTGAGGACAATAATAGTTACTAATTAGATTTATAATAAAAAAATGCATTCATATTTTTAGGCTTTCAGGATTTCATAAAGATACAGTCTCATACTATCTATAACTTTTCAAACTGACGTCTTTTTACAAGATTAATCAGATATATTTTTGGTAATTTTTTTCAGTTACAAAATGGAATTTTAACAGTAATATAACTTTTTGATAAAAAACTAACAATTCAAGATTAAATATAGTTAAATAAGCAGAGAATAAAAATATTGCATCTAAAACGAAAACCAGTGCAGACACAGAGACATCTGTTTTTTGGACTGATATAGGAACACTCTATAACTGAGTTTCAAACAGGTGCCCTTAGGGACCGTCTCGAAATTATCGACACCTTTCTAAATGAAGTGCCTTCGTTTAGAGTTTAACCCCCCCTCCCCCCTTCTAAACGAAGACAATGACTAAAAAAGGTGTTGATTTGTAAAAAATATCAGGTTCAAATCGACACTTCGACACCTTTTTAGTCTAATCTAAATGAAAACAGCCATTTTAGAAAAACCCCCCTCCCCTCTAAACGAAGGCACTTCGTTTAGAAAGGTGTCGATAATTTCGAGACGGTCCCTTAAGTTATCAATTAGCCTTTTTTCGTTGTAATACAAAAATATGTGTTTCAAGTCTGTCAATGTGAAAATCTAACCCAGAATCTAATTCATTCATTTTATTGGGTTGATTCAATTCAATTACAAATTTATTTTTTACGCCATCCAGCACATTACAATATACCCAGTTTTTATGCATGTCAATTATACTACAGCCTATGATTGCACACATCCAGAGATTATACATGCAGCAGACAGGTAAGAGAAAAAAAAACAGAAATAAACGATATTATCTGCCAGTGGCTTTAAAACAAAGGCTCTGGTTGGTCAGAAATCTGTCATAGTAAAATAAAAATTCTTGTTTTTTACGCCTTGGCTGGAGTAAAACGTTAAGCACAATCTGATCATTGCATTGGTGGCATCAAACTTGATGATATTTGTGACCCTCCAGCTAAAAACTTGCCTATTCCACACACTCAACTCAATGACAAATTACTAGTTCAAATTCAAGTTAGGTTCATGGCAGTTTTTTGCCAAAAGATAATTAAAAGTATGAATTTCAAATATCTCTAATGTTTGTAGGAGGTTTAGGCTCCAAAATCATATATGGAATGATGATGTCATTACGGCATCAACCATTTTGACCTCGATTTCCGGATACTTGGTGAATAGTCGAACATTTCTACTTGGAAACTTCTTGTATGCTTGTAACGCTTTGAGCAATCGTTTTTACTAAAAAGGTCTACAATAGCCTGATAGCATTACGGTACTTGGATGCCAATATTATGTTTAAATAACACTGGTGGTGAGAGAAGGTACTAACTAGGATGGAGAATGGTCATTCAGTCGACCCTATATGGTGTATTTTAATCATGTCAATCCTAGCCATCCACAGGCTTAAGAATAAAAATTTTTAGCGCTATGAATTCCTTA
>JAXIUW010217951.1:0-10697 GCA_035591015.1 Cephalothrix simula
CCGGTGGTAGGATGACCAATGGAACGTATTTTCCTGACATTCGAGACTATCCGAGAGAACCAATGGAACACAACCAAGGATTCTATCACGGCAGGGCAACTGAACTTTTCAGTCGGTATACCATGAGCATGATTCAATTATAATTGAGGCACTGCATGTAAATCCCTTCCCAAAATAAAACTGAAACTGCTTCATGGTTTTGTAAAGAAATTTTGCCTTTTTACCCTTAAATAAAAGATAAGATGTTTTATTTCTGTCTAAATTTGTGCATTTAAGGCTTAATTCGATACTTTTACCCCTAGAGAAGGACGTACTTGAGTAAATCATCTTTAACCTGCGGAAGATCCTTGTAAATAAGACGGAATCATTAGAATTTCCTGTCAGAATTCCTTGGAGATTTGATTTCTATTTAGCTTTGGGACTTACGGATTCAGAATGTATCGTTCTTGGGTCAGGAACAGTTCATCATCAAAAAATCCCGACTTGTTGTCATAGTACTACCTCTTCATCTTGATTTTCAACCGATCTGCTGAAGTGTTGTGAATTTTATGGAGAAATGCTTTTTACTTTCGATTCAAGAATCATAAATTAGTATGAAAATATGAAAATATAAGTTGGGCTGAGTTACCTAGCCGCGCTTTAACATACTTAAAATGGACGATTCCAAAGAGTTATAGCTTCTCTCGTTGTATACCCGGTCGCGCATATGGAATGTGGTCGAGGCACAGGCTCCATACTATACATTTGTATATTATGAGAAATGCACTGGCAAACAAGACCACGAAATTTCCCGCTCTTTCCAGGATCGAACTTCCGACCTTTGGCAACGTCACCTAGCACACATCGACCTAACAGACTGAGCAACCTAGCTGCCCTTAAAATAGACGTAAGACAGACAGAGTTATAGCTTCTCTCGTTGTATCAGCCCTGTGGATTTTTGTAATAGAAAAGCCGGGCGATAGAAACCGGTTGCCTTGTTCATGCTGTTTATGGAAGAAAACCGCCTATAACCCTTTGATCTCGCCTATACAGATCAGCGGAACGGCAATCTTCGATCTAATTATTGAATGCGTTGTTAAATTCGTTACGATTGAAAGATTACGGACTGGAAAGTGGACCAGAGCTGCTCAAAACGCAATGAAGTTACTATCTTGAAAACCTCAAAGTTGAACAAGATTATGCGAACTATAGAAAGCCGAACCAAGTAGCTCCAAATGCGATGAAGTTAATTTTTCTGTGTTTTTTATTATCTTTTTTTTTGCTTGGAAAGTTATTCTTACTTTTTGGATTTTGAAACTAAAATTTTGGTATATGGAGACATATTTGACCGGGTCGAATTCTTACTGGGACCAATTTTCCTGGGGACCAGTTTTCCCCGGGACGAATTTTCTCAGGGACGAATTTTCCTTGACCTGGGACGAGTTTTCCTGATACCCTGTTTACCACGGAAATCTACATGTACTTGTAATATATTTTGTATTCTTTATTCTCCAGTTAAATATACGATTCCTCCTCACCTGTATTCAGTGAACAAGCTTTCATTCTGTCTGAAAGTCTCATCTCTCGTCAATAACGTTTGAATTATTAAGCTGTCTTTGATTTCCTATGACTCCCATGCTGTTTCACAATAGTGTATGAGGATCTTGTCCAACGATGAAAGGTTATTCTTGAGTTTGGGCATGGCTTTTTCCGTTAACGTATGCTATTTTTGATGCAAGGGATTGGCTAACCGTACTTTAGTCAAATTTAACTTCCCTCCAAAAATGGACTGACGAGTGCATAGGTGCTTCTGGCATGTCGTTGACTATTTTGAAAAGATTTATTTGAACATTCATTGATTCATATAGAATTGAAACTTGTAGATCAATGCCATGTTTCGGTTGGAAGTTTTTGGTATTTTAAGTTTGAATTGGGAACGGAAACCAATAATGAATGTTCACCGAAACTAGTCCTTGGAGACTATCTGTTGAGGAACTGATAGAGATAGTGTATCAATGCTCTAGATTTCACCCACAGATGCTGAACCAGAATTTGAATGAAGTGTTTCATCTTTTATTGATGCTGCAGCTCAATGATATCTAGAAACATGCCTTGAAGGGGCTTGACGTCAGGATAATCAAATTTCCCTGATTTGTTTGCCACTTAAAAGGATCTAATTAAATTCTAGGGTTATTATATATATTTCCTCTAAAACAAGGAACTTAATTCGATTTAATTTTTTTTAAATTGTATATGCAAGCATATAAGCTAGCAGATTAGTTAAGAACGTTGTCATTGACACACGAAATAATTGTTAATTCCGCGGTAACTTCGTTACGAAAAAATCGGTGTTCTGCTTTAGTTTTTTGCGATTTGTAAAAAACTAAGCGACTGAGAAACTTTTTGATAGATAATAACAAAACTAAACCCCGAACAGAAACTATTCTTGGAACATGTCCTTCAAAATTCAAAATTTGGATCAAAATTTTTCAAAGTGAGCTGCATGTATTTATTATTTACCTAATTTCTGTTGATAATATGATAGTTTATGAGAACTTTATTTCATCAGGTTGACTTTGAAAACATAGGTAGTTTAGTATTGTGAAGGAAATTCATTTCTGTTATAAATTTTCGAAGTCAGCTGCATGTATTTATTATTTACCTAATTCCTGTGGATAATATGATTGTTTAAAAAAATCTTTAGAACTATTTTTTATCACTACATTTGTAATTGTGAAAAATAAGCATACAATATGAGTTATGAGTCACATCTTGTTGAAAAGGTTTGTATTTCACATTACTAATTTACCTAAGTTTTCAAAGTCATCCTGACAAAATAAAGTTCTAAAGATAAACCATCATATTATCAACAGGAATTAAGTAATACTTGCAGCTGACTTTAGAAAATTTTGATCCAAACTTTGAATTTTCAAGGACAAAGTTCCAAGAATAGTTTCTGTTCGGGGTTTAGACAAGTTTTTGGGGACATCCCATGATGTTTGAGACCTCTCACGGTTTCTGTTGCATAGCTATTGGGCTATAAATTTTCAGTAACTTCGTTATTCTATCAAAAATGTTCTCGCTTGCTAAGTTTTTTTTACAAATGGCAAAAACCTAAAGCAAAGCACCGATTTTTTTCGTAACGCAGTGGAATTAGTCAGTTGCATTTTAGTATAAAATAATGCAGTAGAACCTCTAGATCTGACCGACCACCTGTCTACCTCCCGGCTGGGACCAACTCCCAATGAAAATCCTTGTCAAACACCTCAATATAAAAATGTATAGGAGTGATCAGGGGTTAGGTAAAGGTCGTTCCAAAATAAAATACTAAGAAAATACTTGTGACATTATCTGTGCATATGCCACAAAATGCAACTACAATGTAAACACATCCTCGATACCAGGGTTATATTACACTATAATCGAAGAAATAGACTTCGAGCCTGCGGGGGGAGGATGATGTAAACATAGTCTACATCATTTGAAGTAAATTAATTAAAAGGGAGAAAGTGGAGCTATAGTTTACTGAAAAAGATTTTTCTTAAAGCTCTGACCAACTGAGCTTGTATAAGTGGGATAAATGGTAAAGTGGAACCTTAAACAACATCGACACGCTAGCAGTTAAAGGAATTTGTGAAGTCCAACTTAGTCACCAACATTTCCTGTTTTTACTGATGAGGGTGCATTCAAATAAAATTTTTTTTGTTTTGAATCATCTTGAAATCTGTCAGTTCACTTTTGAAAAGGAATTTTTCCTATTGGCTTTCCTTCATAATATCTAAAGCATTATTGAGATAAAAAACCATGCTTTACTATGACATTGTCATCAATTTTTTATTCCTGATTTTCTTTCACAGCTCCGAGCATTGTGACACTTGCCTCCGATTGATCAATCATAGATGAAAGGAACATGTTTAACGAGAGGGATAATAATGACAAGGACTAGAATAGGTGACAGGCGTTCCAATTTTCTGGTAGTGTATTTCCATTTTTCGGCATGCAAAGGAGATTATAGGAATTTCTTGGGATCAAGCTATTTGGCACTTGATTTGATAAAAGTTTTACTAAACCTTCTGTTCGACTTTTTTCCTGAACCGATTACCAAGAAAGTCTATTGATTATTTATGGGAATTCATAAATTCTTATCTTCCTTGACATTAACCTTGGCCGGAAAACCGCATGACTTTGCCGAAACCAATTCCCTTTAGACATGCAGCTCAAGTTTTAAAATTATCGATATTTGAGTATATATGTGTATTTTTGTGTTTCAAGATGTATTTTTATGTGCTAAAGTATCATTTGCCAGTTGTTACATACAGCGTTTCCAGGTGGAAGGAGAAAATACCAATAAAACCGACATTCGATAACCGATATATTGATTGATTGAAGGTAAGTATTGACTGACAAATGTAAACAAAGAAACATGATAGCCTATTATACTAATTAAGGCCTATTGTCTTTGTTTGTTTGCCCATATCGATTTTCAATACTTAAATTTATCGATTTCCAATCAATCAATATAGATTATCGATTATCGGTTTTATTGGTCCACCTGGAAAACCTACTTGCTGTAAACTCAGGGGACAAGTACTTCTACCTACTGTGATGAATAGCCGGTCGATAGCGGCGCAGGGCTGATTGACTCTCGTAAACTAGAGTAACTTTTGCCGACCTGGTGAAGGTTTTGAATCCTATCCGCATAGATTTTTTAAGCCAGCAGATTTTTTTATCACCCTGTTTTGTTTTTGCTGTATGTTGTTTTGACCTCAATGCATCATTTCTGATTGATGATTACATTTAATGAATCCACTTAGCATCTCTAAATTTTATTGCCTTTGGTAAGATTGACTTTGGTTAGAAATTGACTTTCGAACCACTGAATACCGTCTTTACACTCTGTGAAGATTCTTAATTTGTGTGTCACTGCATCTCAAAATCCTATAATTGTGAGGAGGGAATCTTAAGATCAATTCGGCGGTTCCTTTGATGTCAGCGACTTGGATAACCAGTGTTAAACCCTAAGGGGTCAATCGATTTTAGGTTATATCCAAACGACGTAACGCAAATGATTATGAATTACTTTATTTTGATGGCTAGGTAGTGCTGGGATACGTTAAGCAGATTCCAGCCTCATGATGATTAATTTGTAATAAAAACGGTTTAATTGATTTATCTTTTTCTCCATTTTCAGAGTATTTATCGCAATCTCCGGGATGGAAAATTTTCCAGAAGTATCGCGATATTTTACGGGCCCACCACCTTGTCCCCCTAATTTTGATAATCTTGGTGTCTCCATGTGACCCGATTTGAAATATGATTAGCATCCCCTTGGGGAAAATATCTTGCATGCTTTAATCCCTTCATGTCTATCAAAGAATAATAGTCTAAAAGCAAAACGTTCCAGTTTTCCTCTATACTGTCCCCGGTAATTTTTTCCAAGAGGTCCCTGTCACCTATAATTTTTCCCACGAGGAGTATTAGTGTTCCCCTGTCCCCAATAATTTTTCCAAAGAGGAATATTAATATCCCCCTGAAAAAACCAAGTCCATCGCGGAAATTTTGCGAATTTTCCATCCTGGTGCAAAGTACGTACTGTATTTAAATATAGAATAGATTTAAATTTTAAGACCCATAGTTTCTACTTAAAATAGTCATGTTTTATTATAACCGAGCGCAACAGAAGAAAAAAGGGCTGGTTGAAAATTCATCTTATGTTACGATGGACTAGTATTGGTATTGGCCTGCTAGACTGGGCAATATAGCTAGAATATTAATGTTCGATACATCTAGGTGCACTTAACTTCATAAAATATTAAAAATTGTATCTTAAATATTTCCATGGCTATAATCAATTGCAAGAAGGTAATATTGTATTTTATGTTGCAGCAACAACTTTGGGAGGTTACAAGGGCAGATTTACTCAAGAATATCAATTTGGAAACAATCTCAAAGACGAAGAGAAAGTTGAACCAGTTAAACCACCGGAACCGGAAGTTGATCCGGATGACGTCATGATTAAACCAGCAGACGACACCGAAACTGCAGCATGGTCTGAGTCTGCTGAGCCTGATATGTTATTTTAAAATAACCGATGTTATTATGTTAATAATTCATATCATATTATTATTATAATTATAATTATATAGTTAGAAATTTAAAAAGTTTTTTCTTGTAATTAAGCGGGGACAGGACTGTTTTCTTTACCTTAAATTACATTAAATCAAATTAAATAAGATATGTCTGTAAATTGAATTATTACTTGTTTGATTTTAAAACAAATGCAAAAATTTAAATATCTTTAAAGGATGTTATTTTAAAATTTTCCACTTTACGGAAAATATTTTATTCAAGCAAAATTTTTTAGCATAAGAGCGAATACCGATAGATGGAGCTACAGCATAGCGTATACCTTAAATTCAAAATCTCTTCTCTCAAATCTTCCGAACACTATTCTATTTTTGGGAGGTTTTAAGAATCGTAATATATCTATTTCTTTCCAAGCAGTATTATATATCCATAAGGGAAAATCATAAACTTTTTCTTAAATTCATTTATGCCTAGCAAAAGATGATATATCATAATTTACTATAAATCAACGGAAAGGGTCAAGATTATCCCTAAGTACTCTTTATAACACTTTTTGTATTTTATGTTTTGGTATAATTCAAATTTGTAAATATTTAATACAGTACAATGAACATTCTTTATATTTCATTATTGTTTTCTTAATTAATGTTGCAATGCAATATTATTTTTTCGGAATGTTTGCTTTTTCATTTCACATTCGTATATAATTGATACAAAGGAAGATTTAGACCCCGAGAGCACTCGGCGGACCCAGGGATCGAACCCGTGCCCTTCAGATATTTACCCGAAGGACAGCGCATTCGACCGCTCGGATAGCACGACTCTAATTAGGTTTCAATCTTCCAGCCATGATCTTTAATTTTAAACAACTGAATTTTAATAACTCTAAATTTGCAACATTTCCAATTAAGTTATCAATCAGTCCTTGTTCCCCACCTGTTTGTAATCTCAACTAAATCGGATTTTGTCATAGTCTAATTTTGTCTATCTTAATCGGTTTAAATTAGAAAATAAAAAATCAATCGGTTTTTAAACTGTAATTTTTTCTGAGTCACGATTTTATTCCACTCTGATCTTATTTCATTCAAGGTCAAATAGTGCCTTTACCAATGCCATTTAGATTTTCAATGGGGCATACTATTTTACAAATATTTTGATGAATTTATTAAATTGAATTTGACCATTTTAAGAAGTTTTAAAGGGCGGATTTATACCTTCTTAAATCTTTTTATTGATCTTTTTTAAAAATCATTAAAATCATCAAGATACGGAATTAATCTTTACATTCCACGATCTTTCATAATACTAGTAGTAATATAGAAGTGGAATATTTTTGGGTAAAAAAAGAAAAGGATAAATTCAATATTATTTCTGAGAAAGGTGTTTTGGCTTTTCTTGTTCTGAATCTCAACCTTGAGGCAAAAATTATTTTTGTTGAAAATAGTGTGAAATTTTATTAATTTTAGATTACTTGGGTTGGGGCGAGGGAATTCATATTTACGTAACTGCTGCTTAATTGCAATTTGTTTGGTTTAAAAATCAAGAATTGGGACGTTATACTGAATAACCCACAAGAATTCGGTATGACATGATGCCTCAACGCTTGAAATATGATGATATTCAAGTTTAAAGTTTCTTTTCAAATCTCTCGTACCTTTTTGCATTATCAATTATTTTGTGAAATCTTAAAAAAAATTTGTTACTTTTCTTACTTTATTTTCTTATCTGTGATAGTTTTGAATCTGATAATCATTTTAAGCCTAGAAAATGACGAGGGCTTAGGTAATAATTATGATTTGTTTTTACGTAATAATTTTGATTAATTTTTTTAAATCAAGAAACGAAAATCTGAATAGCTTTGATAAGCTTTTATGGTGTTTTGACTTAGGTTGTGTGATTTTTAGAGAAAAGTTCTCACAAGGTAATACCATGCGCATTCCTTTTACCGAATCGAACAATGTAGGTTTTCAGCTTTGAACGAATTAGTTTTTAATACGATAATTAATTGTAATTAATTTTGTTATTCACTTTTGTATATCCGTAATTATTTACAAATTATATATTAATCAATTTAACTTTTTGTGAATATGTAATGTAAGATTTTGTAGATCGGAGTACGGTATTACAAAATTTCTATTACATTATTACTAATCAATACTATTACTAATTAATACTACTCTGTGTGTATTTTGCAAATGACATGTGAAATATCCCTTCATTTTAAAATCAGTGGGTATAGTACCTATTTCTACTATTTGTATTATATCGTTAGCACGTGTTTTTTTATAATTTTTTAACTCAACTACTACCATTATTGCATTTCACTATTAGTTATACTATTAAAGGAGGACCTACCACATGATAATGGGAAATACGCCTTACCAAAAAAGTTTAAAAAACCAAATGTTTTTAAAATTTATACACACATTCTATGTATATCTAACTTTTTAGCACCATTGAAAAAAAATGAAATATCTTATTTTCCGGATTGCAGCAGCATTTAAATACACAAAAAACTTCGTGTACAGGTCGCAAGCGCACGAGTGTCAACCTGATACAGTTGTATTTCTATTGATAATGCTATTACGCAACGATAGCCAAAAGATTTAGTTGCAACTAATGCGCGTCGTATGTTTTTTAAAGCTTTTTTGGTTGCTATAGGCCTTTAAATGACTTAGGTTATGATTCATATAATCGTCTTAGCATATCATAGTATATCAATCGGAAAAAGCTTATAGATTCAAGATAGGTGAATCCGAATTAAAAAATGCGTGATTCGAATGACTGCACATAATTTTAGTTCACAAGTATTGAAAACGGTCAAAAAATATATTAAGAAACTGGTCAATGTTCGGGGTTTCGTCATTTCCCCAACTCCCAACCCAACTCCCAACTCATCCCCAACTCCTCGACATTTTAGCAAAATAAAAGACCTAAAATTACCCTTTCTCAATATAAAATACAGGAAAAATTTAATAAATGCACATTTTTGGTCCAAACCATATTTTTTCCGGGTTTCGTCGTTCGTCGTTTCCCCATAACTCCCAACTCATCTCCAACTCCTTGACATTTTAGCAAAATAAAAGCCCTAAAATAACTCTTTCTCAATTTCCCGTATGTTATTATTAAGAAAGAGTAATGTTAGGGCTTTATTTTGCTAAAATGTCGAGGAGTTGGGGATGAGTTGGGAGTTGGGGTTGGGGAAACCCCAATGTTCGCTCCGAGCAATAAATAGATTAATGCCTAACCAGGCAAAAGTTTCTTTTAAAAAAACAACCCATTTCCTTAAAAAAGCATGCTGAAAAACGAGGATTTTAATCAGTAAGATCCATTAATGTCACTTCATATTCTTTAAGGATTTTGCATTCCTTCTCTATAATTTTCATTCCATTAACAAAGACTAATAGTAATATTTGTATATTTACGTGTTAAAATTCCCAATGTTAGTTTAAACAAGATTGTATGTTGAGTTTTTGATGTTTGTATGTGTTAAATTTAAGCTATAGCTTTACTTTGTGATACTGATACTAAGTTAAAAAGTTTATGTTATTGGTTAGATTTTTAATTTTGATACTTAATACTGTATTCCTTACTAATTTTTATCAGATTTTTTAAAATTATCAATCATTCCAAACCAATAGCACAAAACTAGATTTTTAGGTGTGTAATGTGGACTGAACATTCCGTATTTTTTAAGAAAAATTCTAAAATGCACTCAGTAATAAAAAAAATATAGCGTCTCTAGTGGGTTTTTAAAATATTCTTAAATTTTAAGCTCAGTAATTGTTGTAAAATAGCATAATTTTGTTGTTAAAATTATTTGCATACAGTTATTATTTGCCAAGTTCTTTTATTGGGTACCAATAGATCTGCCAATACTCGCAGTCTTGTCATACATCTCAGCCTAGTGTGCAGATGACGAATGGAAACCTACATAATCATACGGTAGGCCTAGGCACGAAATTGGGTCCACAGGCCCCGGTATCCCAGCCCCTTTCGGGAGAAAGTCTTAATTTTTCCGAAGGAGAAAGTCTTGGAGTGCAACCCCTATCTCCATGTACAATTAGAATCACTGACATTATCTATTGAGAAATGTGAAAAATCTACATGGCCGATTTACCAAAATCTCAATATTCTACGAATTTATGTGCTGTATTCCCAGATGCCAAAAATTTTGACTTCAGGATTGCACGCACGGTTCGTCTAAGCAAGGGACAGGATTTTCAAAATATATCATGGCCAGTTTTTGCGGGAATCGAATGAGTATGATGTAGCGATTGTAAAATGTGAAACAAGCAAATCGGTTTCCTGGCTTCTTTCTGAGATACGCGCATGCGCCGTGTCAAAAGCCAGGTTGCGCATGCCTGAATCAAAAATCTGACGATTCCATTCGATTCTCTTGGGTCACTTGCCTTTAAAACCGTGATCTGGAAACGTATCGAATTTTCGGATGCTGCATTTACGAAGCATAAACTTTTAAGGTTATAGTTGCATGATGAAATCCTTTCCATGGCAACTATTTTTGTTACCATGGCAACCAAAATATTTTTTGTAAGTTTCTCTTTTTCAAAACATTTTTTCTTGACAAAAAGGGTAGGAGTCTATAGATATATATGTTAGCTATCTGTTTC
>JAXIUW010218062.1:0-125678 GCA_035591015.1 Cephalothrix simula
ACTAGGTCACTAACGGTTGCAAAGCTACTTACCGCAGTTTTTGAAGTTTTGGAGGCGGCACGCATTGGCGAGGCCTTTGGCTGTGTTAACATCGTCTGTGGTCATTTTGCTTTCTAGGTCATTCATTTTTATTTGTAGTTGATTTCCTGCTACATCAAACCACATGTAAGCGTTGACATAGTCTTGCTTAACACCTTTACCTTTTTCGTACATTTGGCCTACAGCAGACTGAGCTAAAGCATTACCCTGCTCGGACGCCTTTTTATACCACTCTATGGCCTTAGTATAGTTTAGGGTAACGCCTTGCCCGTTGTAGTACATGCTGGCTAAATTAAACTGAGCATCAGTATAACCCTGCTCGGCGGCCTTTCTATACCATTCTACGGCCGTGGTATAATTTTTCGTAACCCCGTACCCAAATGCGTACAATATACCTAAAAAATTCTGAGCAAAAGCATAACCCTGCTCAGCGGACTTCGTAAACCATTCTGCAGCCTTGGTATAGTTGCTTTCAACACCTTGACCAATATAGTACATGTTTGCTAGCCTGTACTGAGCCACAGCATCTCCCTGCTCAGCGAGTACTTTAAATGAATTAAAGGCTTTGGTGTACCATTCTTTGGCCGTAGCTAAGTTCCTCTCTACGCTCTTCCCATTAGCATACATATCACCTAAATTGAACTGAGCCGCAGCATTTCCCACCTTGGCAGCCGCAGTAAATGATTTAAAGGCTTTGGTGTACCATTCTTTGGCCGTAGCAGAGTTCTTCTCAACACCTATACCATAAGCGTACATATTGCCTAGTTTAAGCTGAGCCTCACCATTACCTTGCTTGGCAGCTGCGGTAAATGCCTCAATAGCCTTAGCATAGTTTCTCATCTCAGCGTACTGAGTTCCTAACTCAAGCTGTGTTTTTGCATCAACACCACTGTTAGAATCCGTAGCACAGTTCTTGTAGTTTTGGTTTTGGCAAGCGGTAACAAGGCCTTTGGCTGTGTTAACATCGTCTGTGGTCATTTTGCCTTCTAGTGCTGTCAGCGCTGCTTGAGCCGCCTTTTGAGCGTCTCCAATTGACCTGTCCTTAGCTAAATGTATCCACATGTATGCCACAACTTTGTTGACTGACACACCTTGTCCATCACGGTACATTTCGCCTAAATTATACTGAGCTTGTGCAAGTCCCTGCTCTGCGGCCTTGGTATACCACTCTACGGCTGTTTTATAGTCTGGCTGGCCATTTACCTTTCCAGTCTGTCCGTCACGGTACATATTGCCTAATATATACTGAGCCCAGGTGTCACCCCGCTTGGCCATTTTGCTATACCACTCAAAGGCCTTCGCATAGTCTTTCGCTACACCTCGCCCATTGTAGTAGATGTCGCCTAAAGTAGATTGAGCCTTATCATTTCCCTGGTTAGCAGCCTTGGTATACAATTCTACGGCCTTGACATAGTTTTGCGTAACGCCTTGCCCATCACGGTACATGTTGCCTAATTTATACTGAGCCCAGGCATTCCCCTGTTCAGCGGGTTCGGTTAACCATTTAAATGCCTTAGCATAGTCTTGCTTTACACCTCGCCCTTCATAGTAAATACTGCCTAATTTATACTGAGCCTCTACATGACCCCACTCGGCAGCCTTGGTGAACCATTCTTCGGCCTTGGCATAGTTTTGCGTAACGCCTTTGCCCTCAAAGTACATATTGCCTAATTCATACTGAGCATTGGCGTTACCCTCATTGGCGGACTTGGTGAACCCTTCTGCGGCCTTGGCGAACCATTTGAAGGCTTCAGCACCGTTTTTTTCTTGCCCATGAGTATATATAGTACCTAAATCATACTGAGCCGGGTGATAACCCTGTTCTGCGGCTTTGGTCAACAATTCTATGGCCTTAGCATAGTCTTGCTTAACGCCTTTACCTTCAATGTACATGACACCTAAATCATACTGAGCCTTAGCATCACCCTGCTCTACAGCCTTGGTCAACAATTTTATGGCACTATCAAGCCATTCTTTGGCCTTAGTGCCGTCTTGCTTAACGCCTTGCCCATTTTGGTACATGACACCTAAATTAGTCTGAGCCTTAACATCACCCTTCTCAGCGGCCTTGGTATACCATTCTGCAGCCTTTGAATAGTCTTGCTTAACGCCCTCCCCATTAAAGTAAATGTAACCTAAATGAGTCTGAGCATCAGTATAACCCTGCTCGGCGGCCTTGGTAAACAACTCCACAGCCTTAGCATGGTCTCCCTTTTGAGAGTATGTGAGACCTAGGCTGTACTGTTCTTTGGGATCGCTTACGGCACCCGTTGTACCGCTTCCGGTACTCGTTTCACCAGAGGCACAGGCAAGGAACAGCGGCGTTAATAGCAAAAACAGTATTGGTATGAGCAACTTTTTGGGCATGTCGACTCCGTAGTTATATTCAGTAGACGGCCATTGTAACCAATACTAATTGTAGCGTCAATAGCTTCTAGGGCGTCTACGAAACTCAACTAAAGGAGTTTTTCAGGTTTGAACGCCTTGTGCCAATACTGTTTCTTGGTAGCCTAGCACAAACAAAAGGTTGCACTAGGTCACTAACGGTTGCAAAGCTACTTACCGCAGTTTTTGAAGTTTTGGAGGCGGCACGCATTGGCGAGGCCTTGGGCTTTGGTAATTTGGGTTTGGGTCATTTTGCTTTCTAGGTCTGTCAGAAGTGCTTGAGTCACAGTTTGATCGTATCCAGTTAATTTGTTTTTAGCTAAATCAAGCCACATGTATGACACAACTTTGTTGGCTGACACGCCTTTCCCATTAGCATACAGGTCACCTAAAGAACGCTGAGCCAGGCCAAACCCCTGCTCAGCAGCCTTGGTATACAATTCTACGGCCTCAACATAGTTTAGCTTAGTGCCTAGCCCATTACGGTACAGGAGGCCTGAATTATACTGAGCAGCAGCATTACCCTTCTCGGCGGATTTAGTAAACCATATCAGTGCATTAGCATAGTCTTTCTTGTTATAGTACTCGAGACCTAGTGCGTACTGTTCTTTGGCATCTCTTCCGGTACTCGTTTCACCAGAGGCACAGGCAAGGAACAGTGGCGTTAGTAGCAAAAACAGTATTGGTATGAGCAATTTTTTGGGCATGTCGACTCCGTAGTTATATTCAGTAGACGGCCATTGTAACCAATACTAATTGTAACGTCAATAGCTTCTAAGGCATCTACAATACTCAACTAAAGCAGTTTTTCAGGCTTAATAGATTTAGCGCCTTCATGTTGGTTAAGAAGGTTTGCGATACGCTCAGCCAAAGTTTCTACTTGGGTTTGGGCATTGCCAACCTCGGTTTTAACTTGCTCTAAAATGGTGAGTATTTGTGCCTTAGATAACGGAAAATCAGGGTCTAGGGCTAAATTGTCAATCAGCTGAGTATCATCTGGAGACTGCATGTGTTGACGCAAGATGCGGTGGATGTCTTCACGATCAGAGCCTAGCTTTACGGCTTCCATCAGCAAGGCTGTAGAGGCTAAAAAGGGTAGATACTGCTCAACTTCTTTAACAAAGCGGTTATTGAAAATTTCCATTTCAGTAAACACGGTCAACATGGCCTCTAGCAAGCCATCATAGGCGGCACATAAGCCCGGCAGAGCTACTCTGCGCACCACAGAGCAAACTACATCACCCTCATTCCACTGATTACCACTAAGGCGCGATAGCATAGCATGATAGCCCTCTATTATGCAGTACAGCCCATTGATGCGCTCTGAACTACGAGCGTTCTTTTTATGAGGCATGGCCGAAGAGCCGGTTTGCTCCTTGCCAAAACCCTCATGCAATAGTCCAAGGCCGGTCATCAGCCGAATATCTACCGCAATGCTTGATATAGACGCCGCCAAACGACTAATCCGTGCAGCAAAGTCAGCATCAATGCTTCGGGGATAGATTTGTCCACTGGCCAGCAGAACATTCTTAAAGCCCAGCTCTTGGGCAATCAGCTGATCAAGTTGCTCGGCAAGCTCACCAGTGCCCAGCAAGCGACACTGATCACTTTGATGCCCTATAGCACCCTTGATGCCTCGCAAAGGGAGGTTAATCCGAAAATCATCGGCAGCCTGCCACGCCAGCAGCAGCTCTTCGGCATGCATTGCCCAGCGCCGACCCAAGGTGCTTGTTTGTGCGGGAACAAAATGCGTTCTCGCCACCACTATTAATGACTTATGACGCAACATCTTATCAGCTAAGGCATTGAGCACCGCCAATGATTTTAGACTTAGATAGTCCAACGATTGCCGCAGCAGCAATAAGTCTACATTGTCTGATATATCACGACTGGTCAGTCCTAGATGCAAACTGCTGGCATTGGCCAAGGCGTTAAACTCTTCAATTCTGGCCTTAATGTCATGACGATTAACGCTCTCACGCTGGCGGATACTATCTAGATCAACCTGTTGCTTAACCTGCTCGTAAGCCTCAATTACGGAATCGGTAATCGGTAAGCCTAGCTTTTGCTGGGCACGTAAGACAGATAGCCACAGTTCACGCTCTTTGATGACCCGATTATGAGGACTCCACACCTCACGCATAACCGAGCTAGCATAGCGCTGAAAGAGCACGTCCGGAGCATTATTTGGTATAGAATTACTCATGACGCTGCCGAATAGCCTTTTGTTGCCGATGATAGGCCTTGAGAGGTATAGCGTGCAAGTCAATAAAGCCCCGAGCATGCGTTGGAGTATAGCTGCCTTGGTCATCATCCATTGAGGCAATTAGCTCATCATAAACGCTATTCGGTGAGCGGCGTCCTAAAATCTGCACATTGCCCCGCCACAGCTTGGCCTTGACCTCGCCTTCAACATCACGTTGCGACTGCTCAACTAGGTTTAGGAGCAGCTCCATCTCACGAGTGAACCAATAGCCATCATAGGCCTTATAGGCAAAGCGCAAGGCTAAACTGTCTTTAAGGCTAATCGTATCCCGATCAAGCACCAATGATTCAACCGCACGATGCATCGCATTCAAGATAGTACCGCCGGGCGTTTCATAAACCCCACGTGACTTCATCCCCACATAACGTGATTCAACCATATCAATCCGCCCAATGCCATGCACGCCACCTAAGCGATTGAGTTCAATGAATATATCCATCAAAGACATTTCTTTGCCATTAAGACTAATCGGAACGCCTCGCTTAAAGCCTAGCGTTATTTCTTCGCTTTGTTCAGGAGTATCGGCTAAGTCTTTGGTTAGCTCAAACATGTTGGGCTGTGGCTCTTGCCAAGGGTCTTCTAGCATGCCAGCCTCATAGCTAACGTGCATAAGGTTATCATCAGAGCTCCATGGCTGGGCTAGCGTGGCCTTAACTGGAATACTATGTTCTTCGGCATAGGCTATCAATTCACGCCGGCCGGGTAGCTTGGTATAGAATTCGGGCATCTTCCATGGCGCAATAATTTTGATGTCTGGGTTCAGGGCATAGTAACAAAGCTCAAAGCGCACCTGATCATTGCCCTTTCCGGTAGCTCCATGCGCTACGTATTCAGCACCAAAGCGTTGCGCTACCTCAATTTGCGCCTTAGAGATTAGCGGTCGTGCTAAGGATGTTCCCAGCAAGTAGACCCCTTCATAAAGGGCATGAAACTGCAATGATGGCATTACATAATCGGCCACAAACTCCGCCCGGACGTCTTCAATAACCACCTCACGAGCTCCAGAGGCCAAGCCCTTACGGCGGACTTCATCATGACTGTCACCGAGTTGTCCAATCTCAACATAAAGAGCAATTACGTCATAACCACAAGAGGTTAACCAATGCAATATTACCGATGTATCCAAGCCCCCTGAATAGGCCAAAACTAAAGTTTTCTTATTACTCATTACTGTGTTCGTTATTTAATATTCAAAGGCAACCACTTAATCGGTGTTTACCCAAATTGCCAGCACTCACTGCTTACCCATAAAGGCGTCATAGACTTATGCCTACAAGCAACCCTGCTCTATATTACCTATTATTTATTACCCATATTAATGTCATCTATACTAATATACTAATTATAGTATTATATTAATGCAGTCCACATGATGCCATCTATATTAATGAAACCTATATGATGCCTTTTATATGATGGCTTTTACAGAGTGTGTTCTACAATAAATATGGTCTGCTCTACAATAAATATCTGTATACAAGCTATCTGCATATGCTGCCTATCTACCCTATATGTAATGTCTATATGCGATGTCTATATTTAGTGTTCATATATGATGTTTATATATAATGTCTACTTACAGTGTCTATTTATGGGTATTATCTATAGATGATACCCTACCATCAACACCCACATTTACAATCTCAACGTTTAGCACAATGTTCAGCACTACGCAGGCCACTGCGCTAACGCCTCAACGGCTGGCTAACCAGCGTTCAGCATCAATGGCAGCCATGCAACCCATGCCAGCTGCGGTAACTGCCTGACGATAAACATTGTCTACAACATCACCGCAGGCAAATACGCCTTGACTATCAGTATGGGTGCGGCCAGCTTTTACCAATATATAACCCTCATCATTCACACGAGCAACATTCTTAAATGCTCCAGAGTTCGGCACATGCCCAATGGCCACAAACAGCCCATCCACGGCAATTTCTTGTTTTGAAGAGTCTGTAGTACTACTCAATTCTAGGCCAGTTACTTCGGTGCTGCCTAAGACCTCACTAACTTCGGTATTCCAAATAAACTCAATTTTGGGTTCGGCCTTGGCTCTGTTTTGCATGTGCTGACTGGCTCGTAGCTCATCACGGCGATGAATAACATAAACGTGGCTGGCAAAGCGTGTTAAGAACAAGGCTTCTTCCATAGCTGTATCACCACCACCAACCACGGCTACTACCTTGTTTCTAAAGAAAAAACCATCGCAGGTCGCACAGGCTGAAACGCCCTTATTGAGCAATCTGTATTCTGAATCTAAGCCCAACCAGCGTGCGCTGGCACCCGTGGCAATGATTAGGCTTTCAGTAATAACCTGACTACTATCAGCCAGTTCAAGCCTTAGCAGTCCATCTTGTTGCTGAACCTCGGCAACATGGCCACGCTTGAATGTAGTTCCAAAACGTTCGGCCTGACGCCTAAAATCTTCAATCATCTTCGGCCCGCTGATGCTATCTGGGTAACCCGGATAGTTCTCTACATCGGTGGTAATAGTCAATTGGCCGCCGGGGTCGTTTCCCTCAATAATCAATGGCTCTAGGCAGGCTCTAGCCGTGTAAATCCCTGCAGTCAAGCCTGCCGGCCCCGAACCAATGATAACTACTTTATGCGTTACGCTCATGCTATATTAATGTATATTAATCAAGTCAGTCAGTCTTCAGTCTTTGTATTCAATAACTAAAATAGCCCGCTATCCAATAGGCAGGCTTGGTTATAGTTGCATGCCATCACTTTTTACCAAGCTGCACAGGGCGCACAGTCAACCCATAGTCAGCATATTCAAAGGCTGCCTATGCCGCCAACATGCTAACATCCAAATAATGTACTAGAAGCTACACCGAAGTGCCAAACTTTAACAGTCTAAACACCAACTTCTAGATGCTAACTCTTAAATATATCTGGTTTAGGTGCGAAGCTCTAAGTGCTATATGCCTAAATATTATTGTTATTCAAAGATCAGCCATCTAATTTAGTATTACAAGGCAGACTGAGTGTGTTCACTGAGTATATTCTATGATTATTGGTCCAAGAGCCTCTGCAATTTATCTAGGTTTTTCTAAAGGCGATGTGGCGTGTATCGTGCTCTAAGCCTTTGGTGAGGATAATACTGGCTCTCTGTCTGGTCGGCAAAATATTTTCATAAAGATTCTTTTCATTAATATTTTTCCAATACCACTGCGCATTCTGTTTGATTTGATCACTACTCATCGTAGAGAAGCGATGAAAGTATAGCTTTTCATCATGCCGAGCCTGCCGACTAAACTCAATAAAACGCTTAATGTACCAGCTGGCTATGTATTCGGTGGGAGCATCAATGTACAGGCTAAAATCAAAGTAATCAGAAACAAATGCGTAGTCAACAAAGGGTTGCGATGGCGTCTGCAAAACATTTAGACCCTCCAGAATAACGATGTCGGCACCATCTACATTGGTATAGCGATTAGGCACTATGTCATAAAGCTCATGCGAGTATTGCGGTATTTTTAGATTTCGCTCACCAGATTTAAGCCTAAACACAAAATCAAGCAGTGCTTTAGCATTGTAGCTTTCAGGAAAACCCTTGCGTGTCAGTAAATCACGCTCGGTTAGTTCTTGCCTTGAATACAAAAATCCATCGGTAGGAATCAAATAAACTCTTAGTCCCTGTTGCAGGCGCTCTAATAGGCTCTTGATAATTCGTGCGGTGGTACTCTTGCCTACGGCCACGCTACCAGCTAAGCCAATTATGTAGGTAGTCGGCTGTGTAGTGCGTCCTAAGAGATTATCACTAGCCCGGTGAAACAGCTGACTGTTCTGATAATGCAGTAACAATAATTGCGCTAGCGGCATGTAGACATCAGCGACTTCAGACATATCAACGGTTTCTAGCCGACCCCGTAGCTGCTCTAGCTCGCTTTCAGCCAGTGGAATAGGGCTAATTTGCCGAGCCGTTGCCCACTGTTGCCGTGTAAAGTGCATGAAGGGTGACAGCTTACTGACGTCTGTTATTGGCGTTAATTTGTTCACGAGATACTAACCGTTAGACTGGCTCTCAAAGGCATAGCAGGCACAGCCCACCAAGCCGGGGTATGGATGATTAATTACCATTAATGGTATACGTTGAGCAATTTTTTTGGCCTTGCCCTTGGCTTCAAAGTTAAGGCGTAGGTTGCTTTGTTCAATGTAGTCAATAAAGTTGGGCATTATACCGCCAGAGATAAACACACCGCCATAAGCCTCAAGGCTTACCGCCACATTACCGGCCTGACTGCCATACATAGCCAAGAAAAAATCAATGCACTCACGACACAAAGGGTCATCGGAATACTGAGACAATATCGTGGCCCGCTTGCCGGGGTTCTGATTAATTTTTTCAGTTATCTCAGGGTTTTGAGCCATGCCCTCTACCGCATATAGAAAGGTGTAAATATTTAGCAAGCCCTCACCGCTGAGCACACATTCCCAAGCCACCTGCTCATATTTACGCTCTAAGAACTGTAATAGCCTAATCTGACGCTCATCAATCGGCGCAAAATTTATATGCCCGCCCTCCGAAGATAGAATTAGCCTCTGACCATCATAAGGCACAATTATGCCCTGCCCCAAGCCCGTTCCGGCACCGATGACGGCGATAGTCTTATTGCTGTCGGCAGTGTCTCCACCGCATTTAATAAGGTACTGCTCATCTAAAAACTCAATAGATTTAGCTACTCCATCAAAGTCGTTCACATAAAGCATCGGAAAGTCTGTATGTACATCACTAGGCCGAATAACCAGCTTATTGTTGGTCATTTTAATCATATCCGGCTCTTGGATACCGGCAATGCACAAGCAACCGCTCCGAATAGCTAAGTTTTCTGTGGCTTGTAGTGACTGCAAGTAATCTTCAATCAAGGCTTGTAGCGATTGAACATCTGCGGTGTGGTAATGCTTTAGGTGTAAAAATTCGCTTAAGTTGTCGTCTTTGAATAAGGCCAACCTAGTATTAGTTCCGCCAATATCTATCGCCAATAAATAGTCCATGCTGTTTGTGTGTTTATTATTCTTCGGTATTAGCCCTATCGTGTACTATATGATTACAATTATGTGCTGATTGTGTGCTGCTAGCGTTAATTGTCATGCCCAACTTATGCCCAATTATTTGCATTAAGATTACGCTAAGTATTGCACTGCTCAAGCTAGTCAGGTATGCTATCCAACGGTTGTAGCAGTTCTAGGGCGGTTAGCTCATTTGGGAGAGCGGCGGCCTTACAAGCCGTAGGTAACAGGTTCGATCCCTGTACCGCCCACCACCGTTAATCATCTGCTCACCAACTCCTTAGCATCTACGGCCATTCTGCATTGCTTACCTAGCGTTGTCCTCTGAGATGCCCTCTAAGGTGTAGTCATTGCCCTAAATTTATTGGCTCATCACTCAGCGCATCATCTACGGCATCATCAATGATTAAGCCTACTTGCCCATTCCACCCAAACCATCATTGATGGTATTGTTGATTGTATTGCCAATATTTAGGCTTTCTGACGCATTCTGGAAGCGTTGCAAGGCCTCTTTTTTAGCCACTAAAAAGAATAGTCTACCAACATTTTTCATGTGTCCAGCCAAATACTTAGCCCTTTCGCCATTACCAAAGAAAATATCGGCTCGCCCCGCTCCTTTTATAACGCCACCGGTGTCTTGAACAACCATAAAACGCTTATAGTCAATGCCACGGGGGTCATTTGCATCGGGTACTTTAGTTTCAATATATGCCAATCCGCCACGTGGGAAAAGGTAATCATCAACCGCCAATGAACGCTCTGGGGTCAGCGGAACCTCAATATTGCCGAGGGGGCCATCCTGTGGTTGATAAAAGAAGGTATAGCTGGGATTCTCCATCAATATTTCTTGACGCAGCTGGGGGTTTTCATCTAAAAACTGCCGAATGCTATCCATTGACACATCTTCTAGCTCCATGTAACCACGCTGCACCAAAAAAGTGCCTATACTGCGATAGGGATGACCATTACTTGCCGCATAATTTAATCTGATTTTCTCGCCATTGGGCAACTCAACCATGCCAGAGCCTTGTATTTGCAAAAAAAATAAATCTGTAGGGTCAACGTAGGCCATTACCTCTGTATTGGGCAACAATGATTGCTGCTCGGTAATCTCTCGCCGTGAGTAATACGGCACAAGCCACTGGCCAATCAGTCTACCGCTACCAATACGAGTTTGCTCTGGCAGAAACTTACCAAAATCAATGCGCACTAAATCTGGCGGAACGCCATAGGCCGGTGCGCTAAGCTGCTCAGTGGGCGTGCTAGAGCCTTGCAAAGTCGGCTCGTAGTAGCCGGTGAAAAAGGCTTCTCCATCTGCATTGCGTGTTTCAAACCACACAAAATTTTGGTTTAGTATCTCTGAAAATTGCTGGCTATGGCACCATTCTTGGCAAATCTGGCTAAACAGCTGCATAGATTGCAGCATCTCTTGCTTTGAATACGTTATATCACCGTAACTAAAGGTGGCTTGTTCAGGCAATCTTTCGTAATACTCTACCGAGCGTGTTATGGCCAATAGTAAGTCATCTACTGGGTGGTCTACTGATTCTGCTACAGGTAGCCGTGGCTGGGCAATAGCTAGCAGATGCGGTTCTTCTAAAACTACTCCTTGAAGAGCGCAACCCACACCTACAAAAGGCACTACTAACAGCATAATGCTCGTTATATAACCTCTATAGAGATGATGATTGATCATGCCTTATGCAATTTATAGAGTAAGATAATTAATATTAATTATAGTAGTAAGACAATTGGTAGATAACTATAAAATAATTTGCCTGAATAAGGTTTATAGCATATAATCAGTGCGTATTCTACCAGTGTGCATTAGCCAAGTTGCCCTCTGCAGATTCTGTTTGGTTTTTCTTACACAAACTTATTCGGCTAGTTTTTTCTTTTTTCCAAGATTGGGGGTTGTATCGTGTTATCAAGATTAACTTTTATTGTTATTGGTGTTTACGTTAGTTTTTCAGCAACAGCCCACGCCCAATTTTTGCGAGTTGATGTGCCCGTAGCTAATGATTTTGGGGCAGTGGTCTACTTTGATTACACTGGCAATGGCACCAAAGACTTGGTAATAATTAGCACCGACCTTACAGAAAGCAAGCCCCGCTACTTCTACAACGTATATACCCTGAACAATTATAACTTTGTAAGAGTGGGAAGCATCAATAGACCTCTTCCTGACAAATTAGCCATTGTGTCAGCCGGAGTAGTTAGAGACGAGCCGAGTTTAATCATGATTACCGAAGATGATTTACAGGTATGGGCTTGGGAAGACGAACGATTTATTCCACGCTATTCTTTAGCAATTGACAGTGTTTTTAGCCGTGGCGAAGGCCGATTGATTGAGTATTCAAACTGGGTTGCCGACCTTGACTATGATGGTAATGCCGAGATCTTAGTCCCTCAAAAGCATTCTGTAGCAGTGGTGGGGTTTGTTAATCAGTCAGTCAGTAAAATGTCTGTGCTGTATAAGCTGGATTTACATACCGAACAACTAAAAACTCCACGCATATTAAGAAATATAATTAGCTCTCAAATGCCTATCTATAGTCTTAGGCAAATAGATGGCAAAAGCTGGGTAGATTTAATATCATTCAATAACGGGATTGAGCAGATTTTTTGGCTTGGTGAAAAGCCTTACAACACTTATCAAGCTAACTTTACACATAATTTTAAGCCACGCAAGCCCATTGAAGAAGAAATCAGTGAACCTAGGCCCATGCATCTAGTTGCTGCTGAAGACTTAAATGATGATGACTACATTGACACGGTGGTCTGGAAAATTGAGTCTGATAATGAATCTGAACTACAGGTAGAATCTAGTATCAACGTATACTACGGCAAACCCGGCAATAAAGATGAAAATCGCCTGCCTGATCAGATCTATCGTGTAGAAGATTTCGCACTGCCCCTAGTGATGGATCTTAACTCGGATGGCTTGCAAGACCTTGTTATCGTACAAATTGAGGTTGGCGTGTGGCAGGCTCTACGAGCGTTATTATCACGAACAGTCAAGGCCGATGTCGCTTTTTATTACATGGATGGTGAAACTCGGCGCTATACTCAAGAGCCTATTGATATTGATGATTACTCAATAAGATTTAGCTTTGGCTTTGCTTCACACCAGCCTTTGGCCAAGTTTGGTCATTTTAATAGCGATAGATTTATAGACTTAGCCTTATCGGTTGATGACGAAGAATTGGGCATTCATTGGGGGCGAGACAACGAAGCCTGGAATGATGACCCCGACTATATTGTTGAAGGTCCCCTGCCACTTTTTGATGACATGGTCAGCCTTGCCGACATTGATAATAACGGTACTGAAGATATTATTCTTAAGTTTGAGCGCAGAGATATTTTTAAGGTACCTGCAATGCGTTATAAGTTGGCGGTGCTCTTTAGTGGAGAGCAATTTACCCCTCCTGAAGAATAGTTAGCTTACGGTTTTTGCTGTGCTGGTGCCGTGGATGCCTCTAAAACCAATTCTGCAACAGGTCTATTGTGGCTTATCAGCAGCTCGAGCCTGCCTTTATCAACATGGTTGGTTGACAGCAGAGCAATCATCTTTACCCCTAATTTCAGTTGGCAATATTAGCTTTGGTGGTAGCGGCAAAACTCCTCTGACTAGCTGGATTATCAACCTAGCTAAAACCATGGGGTATCACCCAATACTTATTTCAAGAGGCTACGGTCGTGATAAGCAATCACGGGTGCTTGAGGCTCGGCTTAATCGCTTCTTAAAGCCCCAGAATTGCGGTGATGAAACCTTTATGCTCTTGCAGCAGCATCATGGATTAACGGCCTATAATGCCGCCCGCCGTAGTGAAGCCCTACGCTTAGCTCTTGCCAGCGCCTATGCCGATCAGCAGGCCAATGCAACTAAAAATATGCGGATGATGCCCTCTTTAGCTATTATGGATGATGGCTTCCAGCATCTTCGCTTACAACGAGACTTAAACCTGCTGCTATTTGATGCCGAAGCTGCTGACCAAACTTGGTGGCGAGAGGGCTTTAACGCCATGAATAGAGCCGATGCCATAGTTATCAACTCTGGTGACAAGAGGCTTTTCGCTAGTGCGAATCAACTGATTAATAGTTATTTACGGCGCAGTATTCCAATTTTTAATTCTACTGTACGCCCCCAGTATCTAGTTAATATGGCTGATGATACTAGGCTGCCACTAACCGCACTCAAAGGTCGGGCAGTCGGCTTGATTAGCGGCATAGCTCATCCACAACGCTTTGAAAACAGCGTTGCCAGACTGGGCGCAAATATCAAAGAGAGCATCCGCTTTCGTGACCACTACCACTATCCTCCGCAAACCTTACGTGATTTAAGAGAAAAAATTGCTGAAACCAAAGACTGGCTGTGGTTGACTACCGCTAAAGATTCTACTAAATTGTTACTGGGGGCTAGTTATCCGTTGTTTACGCTGGCAATCAGTAGCCATCCAGACCAAGAATTTAGCGATTATATGCGAGATAGTGTCACCAAAATCATCAATCGGCATGCCTCCAATACACATCACTAAAATTGTTAGACTGAGCAACTTAACCACTGCTGTGGCGGTGGTCATTTCTGCAATACTATTGGTATCAATATTGTTTAGCACCGCCAGTGCTACAACAGAGCCTTTGCTAGTTGAGGTGGTTATTAATGGACACACCATTCAGGCCGAACTGGCTGACACTCCACAGAGTAAAAGCATTGGCTTGGGTAATCGTGATAGCTTAGGTGCCAACCAGGGTATGCTGTTTAGTTATGCGCAACGTAGCCTTCCGGCATTTTGGATGAAAGACATGCGCTTTGCGATAGATATAATTTGGCTTGATAATGAAACCGTGGTACACATTGAAGATAACGTGCCTCCTCCACCCAAAAATAGTACTAACAGATTGCCCACATATCAGCCATCACGTGAGGCTAATTTTGTGCTTGAGGTAAATGCTGGCAAAGCCAATGAACTTGGCTTAAAGGTTGGCGACCGTGTAAAAATTGTTTTCCCGTAATAGTTATACTTAATTAACGATGCGCTATGTCTGTAAAAAATGGTGATTTTGACTCTAAATTGCGGGGAACCCTGATTACCCTAGAGGGTATTGACGGTAGCGGCAAAAGCACACAGGTGCAAAATATTGCTAGATATTTTAGTACTGAACACGGTGTTGAAACCCTTTCTAGCTTTGAACCGGGCGCAACACCTTTTGGGCAGCAGATTAGATCTCTATTTCAAAAACAAGAGCAGACCTCTATTAACACCATCACAGAGACATTCTTGTTCATGTGCGATCGCCTTCATAATATTGATGAGATTCTTCGGCCGAACCTAAAGCAAGGCAAACTGGTTATTTGTGATCGTTTTCATGATTCAACCATTGCCTACCAAATCTATGGCCGTCTTCATGGCGACCCTAAATGGCTGATCATCGCCGAAGAATTTAATATTCCCCATCAAAGAAACTGCGTGCCTCATCTTACATTATTGTTTGACCTAGACCCTAAACTGGCTATTGAACGCCTTAAAGCCAAGCGTGATAAATCTTTTTTTGATAAAATGCCTCTAGAGTTTATGCAGCGTGTTCGCAATGGATATTTAAGTCTGCAAAGCAAGTACCCTCATCGCATTAAAATTATTGATGCCAGTCAGCCTTTAGAAAAAGTTAATCAACAAGTTATTAATGTAACTTATCAGCACTATGCCTCAGGCGACCACCATGCTTAGGCCACCCTTTGAACCTAAACTGTTTGAGCCTAAACTATGAACTCCTTATGAGAATAAAACTTTGTAAATGACCGCATCAAGCACAATCCAGTCAGAGCTAGCCGTGGGCATGGCAGAAATGTTGGCCTCAGACAATATAGCGCAAGCATTACTATTGTCAGGCCTACCGGCCACCGATGAGGTTGAACAGACTAATCAATTAGCGCAAATACTGCTGTGTCAGTCTATAGTTAAGCCCTGTAACCAGTGCCGCAATTGTTTGTTGGTGGTGTCTCAGGCATGTTCTGATATTCTACAGATTAGCCCCTTAGATAGTGCGAGCAGTAGCCAAATCACTTTGCAACAGGTGGCTGCCATAACTAAGTTTGCGTCATTAAGCGGAGTTAATCGGCGAATTGTTATCATTAGGCAAGCGCATCTCTTGAATACTGAATCTTCTAATGCTTTGCTGAAATTGCTTGAAGAACCTCCACCGCAGGTCGTATTCATCATCAGTGCCCCTCAACCCCAATTATTGCTACCCACCGTAGCTTCACGTTGCATCATTTTTGAGTGGCCCAAACTAAATAGTCATGCCTTAGAATTGCAGCTAAATCAGGCGACTGACTTAACACCGGCCGAGCGCACATTTTTGCTATGCATGGCTAAAAGATTTAATTTAAGCGACTTAGAGAGCTCTTTTTCAGAATTACTGGCTATGCGCCACAAAGTTATTAGCAGTATAGATGACGATAAGGGTCGATTTTTGAATAACCTTCAGCACTGCTCAGTTAAGAGCAGAGATGAAGCTAAACTGCTTTACACATGGTTATTGAGCTGGTTCAGAGATTTAGCTTGGCTAGAATTAATTAGTCCAGAAGAGCTTATTAACCATGACGTAACCGCAGACTTAGAACAGTGGCAAAAATCATTTACGCGTAGTAAAGCCATTGAATGCGCCCAGCTAACATTAGACAAGCTGGATGCCCTAAAACTATATGTAGATGCCGCTTTGGGTGTAGATAGTCTATGGACAAGTTGCGTACAATCTTAATATATTCAGCACTATTGCTGGCTGGCCTCACTCTGCCAATAGACAGTGCTTTATCTGAACCAAATTACTACGAACGTGAACTAATCAAAAATGAGGTTCGCAAAGATCTTGAAGGCCTCATCAACATGTGGCGAGAAGAATTGTATTTTGAAATGTATGAATGGGGGACTCAAGAATCACGTAGCATCATTAGCCTGCAGCAATTCACAAAGCGCATGATTGAGCTAAACTACTACCCCGTAGAAAGTTTGAACGCCCTTCAAACATCTGTAGCAGTTTACTTTAGAACCATTGCCAGTATAGAAACTGTTATTGACTATGTTAGCAAAATTGATTCTTCAAATAAATTTAATAAGCGACAATATTTTTTAATCATAAAAGAAAAAGACCGCTGGCGAATAAATTTGCTAGACTTAGTTGGAGCACCATACTCTTGATTTTCTCAACACTTTATTAAAAATTTGATATTTTGCAACTTACATGTTGCATTTTGCATTAGATATAGTCTATACTGAGCCGATGTTCATATTGTTGTATGACTGTGCTAGCTGGTTAGGTCCATTCCGTTTCCTTGTTGCTAAAAAACAACGTTAAGCGTTTTAAGATTTGATGAAAGTCCATCATGTAGGTCTGTTTGGTCTTGGAACGGTAGGCTCTTCGGCTTTAAGTATATTAAGTCAGAATGCTGCTCTACTTGAAAAGCGCATCGGTTCTAAGATAAAAGTTTCACGTATTGTAACCTCTAATCCAGCTAAAAAGCGCAGTGTTGACATTGGCAACATACCCATCAGCTCTAACCCTGATGATATTCTAAATGATGATAGTATAGATATAGTTGTAGAGTTAATTGGTGGCACCGATGCCGCTGACTATGTGGTTACTGAAGCTCTTAAACGAGGCAAGCATGTTGTTACTGCAAATAAGGCTCTTTTAGCTGAGAAAGGCTCTAAAATTTTTCAACTAGCCTATAAGCAAGGGCTAACTATTGCCTTTGAAGGTGCCGTTGGCGGGGGAATACCCATTCTGCGCTCATTGAAGCAAGGTTTGGTCTCTGAAAACATAACTGAAATTGTAGGAATACTTAACGGAACCAGTAATTACATACTATCGGCGATGCACTCTCAAGGCTGTAGCTTAGAAAGTTCTTTGGCAGAGGCTCAAGAACTAGGTTATGCAGAGCTTGACCCCTTCTTTGATGTTGAGGGGTATGATGCCGCTCATAAGCTGGCCATTTTATCTAATTTAGCCTATGGAGGCATTACTGACTATAAAGGCATTTATGTAGAGGGCATTACCAAGTTAAAGGCTTTTGATATTCGTTGCGCAGCTGATTTTGGTTATTCAATTAAGCATTTGGCCATCAGCAAACCCAGTAATGGTTCTGTAGAGGCTCGTGTACATCCGGCATTGGTTCCGAATAATCATTTGTTGGCCTCTGTAAACGGCGTTTTTAATGCTGTTTTTTTGTATGGTGATAATGTTGGTGAAACAATGAGCTTTGGCAAAGGAGCCGGAGGAAGCCCAACTGGCAGTGCTGTTGTTAGTGATATTGCAGACTTGGCTCGTAATTTAAGCTCTGGAATCTTGCAGAGAATTCCGCCTTTGGCTGTAAGCCACGATAAGTTGAAGAATATATCTGTTGAACCGATAAGCAACATAGTGTCTCGATACTATATAAGATTTCCGGTTAATGATGAAGCCGGAGTTCTTGGAAAAATTTCTACTGTCATGAGCAATCACGGCGTAAGTTTTCATTCAATGCGCCAATATCATCATAAAGAGAATCCTTCTGGTGTTGTAGAAGTGGTGGTGCTAACACACCAAGCCACAGAGCGTGATGTGATAGATTCATTATCTGAGATATCAAAGTTTGACTTTAATCACTCTAAACCGCAACTAATCAGAATAAAAGACTTGGAGTGATGATGGTCAAAAATACGTTAAACCTTAAATAACCTTTGAGAAAAATATGACGACCAAAAAAAGTTTAGCTAAAACTAATTCTTCAAAAGAAAAATCTAAGGTAGTTGCTAAGGTAACTACTAAAAAAGGTACTTCTAAAAGTGTTTCTGAAGAGGCAATTAAGGCCAGCACTACCAAGTCTGCTAGCAAACAAATAGCCGCTAAAAGCACCTCAACTAAAAAACAAACAAAGGTAGCTAAAAATGCTCCTAAAAGTAAGCAAAGTACGGCGAAAATAGCAGCTAAGGCCACCAAATTAGAGGTTGCGGCAGCACCCGCCACAGACAATACCGTTAATGGCAGGCTGAGTGAACCGATCTTAAAGAAAGAGACAGAAAGCGAATGGTTTACCAAGCTGATTGACTTTGGTAGAGAGCAGGGCTTTTTATCAATTGCCGACATTAACGAAGCTATGCCACAGAACATAGTTTATTCTGAAGATATTGATCATTTTTACAGCCTAATTAAGTCAGAGAACATTATTATCAAAGAAAGCGATGATCAAGCCTTAGAAGACATAACCAAAGTAGAAGCCACTGAAGAAACTGATAATAAGGTTTTTGATAATTGTGAAGACCCCGTACGAATGTATCTCCGTGAGATGGGCTACATAAAACTGCTTACCCGTGAAGACGAGGTTGAAATCTCAAAGCGCATTGAGCAAGGGCAGCACGATGTTATCAATTCTTTAAGTGGCTTTCTGCTGATTTGGAAGCACCTTGCTGAATTAGTTGATGATCTTGACCAAAACAAGGTTCATGTTGAAGAGGTTATATCTAGTGCTGACCGAGAGTTTAGTGAAGACGATGCAGAAAGCCTCATCTATGATAAGAACATGGTGATGCTTAAAGAAATACGCAATAACTACAAAGAATTCAGCAGTTATTCGCAGCGCAAACGCTTAACCAAAGTTCAAAAAGTTCAAGTTGAAAAACTGCACAAAACCATCACAAGCAATATAACCGAAGTCAGTTTTAATTTTCGGCAAGTAAATACCATGTGTGATTTAGTTACCGAACATCGCCGCAGAATAATTAGCATGGAGAGCAATCTTAAAAAACTGCGTAACGAGCTTGGGTCTGGGGTATCTATAGAAGAATTGCAAAAACTAATCACCACTTGGGAACGTGCCAAAGGTGGCAGCATTGCCATTGCAACCAAAAAATTAGCCAGCAATACTAATATAAAAACCTCTAAAAAAGCCAAGGCTATAGATCAAAAAAATATTCCGCTTCTAGCTCGCCGCTATGTAGAACGAATATTATTTTATGAGAAAAATCTTAGCAGTATGGTTGCCAAAACCGGCATGACTATGGAAGAGTTCACCACTAATTTTCAAGAGCTTAAAGGTGCCATGCAACGAGTTGAAAAAGCCAAAGGTGAAATTGCCGAGGCTAATTTGCGCTTAGTGATTAGCATCGCTAAAAAATATACTAATCGTGGCCTGCAATTTTTAGATTTAATTCAAGAAGGCAATATTGGCTTGATGAAGGCTGTAGACAAGTTTGAATATCGGCGTGGTTATAAGTTTTCTACCTATGCCACGTGGTGGATTAGACAGGCCATTACACGAGCCATTGCTGACCAAGGCCGAACCATTCGTGTGCCTGTCCATATGATTGAAACAATGAACAAACTATTGCGTGTATCACGGCAATTAGTGCAGTCATTAGGCCGTGAACCGTACCCTGAAGAACTAGCTAAAGAGCTAGATATTCCTGTCAACAAAATAAAACGTGTTCACCAAATAGCCAAAGAACCCACATCACTAGACACTCCCATTGGCGAAGAGGAAGACTCACATCTTGGTGATTTTATTGCTGATACAAAAATAGAATTGCCCGATGAAAATACGATGCTTACCAATCTCAACGAGAGCATCAATAAGGTGCTAGAGCTGCTTACTCCCCGTGAAGAACGTGTGCTACGTATGCGCTTTGGCATCAGCGAAATTCGAGACCATACGCTGGAAGAAATTGGTCAAGACTTTGATGTAACCCGAGAGCGTATTCGTCAAATAGAAGCTAAAGCCTTGCGCAAACTGCGACATCCTAGCCGTAGCTCTCAACTGAAGAGTTATTATAATTAACGTGTTTGAGAGCTAAAATTCAGACTGTTAAGACTGTAAGTGCTTGATTTAAGATAGTATACAGTATACAGTATACGGCACAGGCCTGTTGCCTTTGTAGTAGGGGGATGGCGAGAGCTAAAATCTAAGCGTTATAAAAAACCTAGGCGTATAAAGCAAATAGCTTACGGTGCTTATTTGGTAAGCGGTGTTTGTGTGCGTCTAGGTCTTGATTCTATGGCCTATGACCATATTCGGCTTGGCTTACTAGCACGTCATTGGTAGTCTTTTGATGGTTAGTCTCTTCAATGTTTCCTTGTGCTTTATGGAGAAAGATTTTCAATCAACTGTAACCAGTGCGCTTTTGCCTCACAACAAAGAAGCCGAGCAGGGTGTGCTAGGCTCTATTTTGCATGAAAACACCGCTCTGGCCAACGTTGCACGTTTATTGACTGTTGATAGTTTTTTTTCATCCGCCCATCAGCATATTTTTAATGCCATGCTTGATTTGGCAGAAAATGGTTCACCGCTAGATGAACTCACTATCTCTGATGAGCTAAGGCGAATAGGCAAATTAGAACAAATCGGCGGTGTATATTATATTCAAGACCTTATCCAACAAGTACCACGAACAGCTAATTGTGAAGCCTATGCTAAGATAGTCCGTCAAAAGCACCAGTTACGCAGCCTTGTAATGATGGGTGATGAACTGGCCAATAAGGGACGAATGGCTCGTGATGAGGTTAGTGCCTTGCTGGCTACCGCCGAAAAAAGCCTGCTTGAACTGGCTCAAAATAGCCATGAGAAAAGTCATGCACCTATCGGAGAACTGACTAGAGAATGTTTTACCTATCTCAGCGAAATTGAAGGTAGCGGCCGAGATTTACTTGGCTTGCCCAGTGGCTTCATAGGCCTAGATAAAATAGTGCAGGGCTTTAAGCCCGGTGAATTAACGGTTATAGCCGCTAGGCCATCAATGGGTAAAACGACTTTTTTAATGAACATTCTTACTCATGCCATATCGCAAAGCGATACTGCCGGCGTTTTGTTTAGCTTAGAAATGTCTAAGCAGCAATTAGCCTTGCGCTGCTTGTGTGCTACAGCCAGTGTTGATAGCCAAATAATTTTCTCGGGCAAATCATTAAATGAAGACCAGTGGGGTGCGCTAACTGCTGCATCTCAGAAAATCGGTAGCCTTAATCTGCATATTGATGATAACTCAATGCTTAATGTTACCAATATTAGGGCTGTCTTACAGCAAATCAAAGCCGAACACCGGCTAGGCATAATTGGGGTTGACTACATGCAGCTAATGAGTTCTAACCACAGAACCGCTACTCGTGAACAAGAGATCGCCGAGATATCTCGTGGACTAAAGGCCATTGCCAAAGACTTTAATATCCCGGTTTTAGCCTGCGCACAGCTTAATCGTTACCTAGAGCATCGTGATGATCGCCGCCCCATATTGTCTGACTTACGTGAGTCAGGTGCTATAGAGCAAGATGCTGATATAGTAATGTTTATCTATCGTGATGAGGTCTATAATAAAGAGACCAAAGACAAAAACATCGCTGAAATACATGTTGCCAAAAATCGTACTGGACCCATTACTGAAGATCGCAAGGGCATTCGTTTAGCCTTCGTTAAGAAGTTTACCCGCTTTACTACTCTTGCTAAAGAACCAGATAACGAAATTCATAATTAATACGGCTATGGCATCCATAAAAATGCTATTCTGCACGTAGTTTGCATGCTACACGGCAGAACTGCTTGGGTTTAAGCAACTATGATGAACGAGCTTGGCCTTAAAACTAATCAGACGCACGAGCTTTACGGTTAGTTTTAGTAAGTGTTTTTAAGAAGATATTAGGCTTATAATAGGCAATAAGAGTTAGTATTACTGCAAATATCCTTGAAGGTATTTAAGGATGAATTAGGGTTAGCTATATGGCTGAACAAGGAGATTTTAGCGATTTAATATCAACGCTTGATAACTTATCAAGTGAAGATATTGCAACAGATAGCACAGATGCAACTGCTGCTGATGCTTCAATCAATGCACCGAATCTACCGGCGAAAAGCCAAAAAACGGAGCTTGGAGAGCAGCAACAGCGTAATGTTAAACTTTTGCTAGATGTTGCTCTGCGAGTTTCTTTAGAGGTTGGCCGTGCCAAAATGCTGGTCAGTGACCTACTGACAGTAGGGCAGGGCTCAGTAGTTGAGCTACATCGACTGGTCGGCGAAGATCTAGACCTAATGGTTAATGGCAAGCTCATCGCTAAGGCTGAAGTAGTGGTTATCAACGAGCACTTTGGCTGTCGCATTAAAAGCATCGTCTCACCCGAAAATCGTGTTAATCATCTTGGTGGATAGCTACGGAACGGCTTAGTATTAAGATTAGCACTAAGAATATTTAAGGCGGAGGCGAGTGGTAATAATCAAAAAATCACAGAGCCTAGACGAAGCATTCGCAGAAAATAAGCCCTGTATAGCTCAAAAAAACCAAATAACTAACCTTAACAAGAGTCAACAGGATTTTCCCTATCATTTAACTGATAGAAATCTTGGCTTAAATGGCTTGTCTTTACTCACTAAAATTCCATCTCAAAGTATTGCAACTTGTTTTTTTGACCCCCAATATCGGGGCATTTTAGACAAGCAACAATATGGTAACGAAGGCCAGCAACGTGGGCAACGCCGAGCAGCTTTACAGCAAATGAGTACTGCTGATATCATTGCCTTTATTATAGAAATTCAACGAGTATTAAGACCATCAGGGCATTTGTTCTTATGGGTAGATAAGTTTCATATTTGCGAGGGCGTTAGTGATTGGTTTACGAATACCACGCTTAAAGTTGTTGATTTAATAGTATGGGAAAAACCTCGTTTCGGTATGGGTTATCGCACTCGTAACAAGGCTGAATTTTTGATGGTCTACCAAAAAAAACCAGTTAAAGCTAAAGGATTTTGGACTATTCACAATATTCCTAATGTTTGGGCAGAGGCAGCTAATACCAAAAATCATACCCATGCTAAGCCGCTAAACTTGCAAGCTAAATTAATTGAGGCAACTACAAAACCCGGCGATATAGTGCTTGACCCAGCGATGGGTGGGGGTTCTGTGCTTATAGCCTGTCGCCAAAACAGCCGCACTTTTATTGGCACTGATCTAGTAACTGAATCTACAACTACCCAATAGTCGTGCTTTATCCAGTTTTGTTAGCAATCAAAGATGCAATGGCAATTCATGGGTAATGCTTAGCCGTAATTTATTCGCCTGCCGTTCAAAGCTCACCGCTAAAGCCATCGCTTCTACGCCCTTACTTAATGCAGAGCGCAAGTTTTGGCCATACAGAAGATCAATATCGTCAGCACATTCAAAATGATTACAGCCCTCACGCTGCACAACAAAGACCACCATGGCCTTGTGTTGCTGCTCAACAAGCCTCTCTAACAACTGCATGTGCTTGGTGGCTCGCTTTGATACAGCATCAGGAAAGGCTGCTCCGCCATTGCGCTGTAAGGTTACACTTTTTACTTCAACAAAAGTTTTTAACCCCGAGGCATCATCAAGACAAAAATCTAGTCGGCTACTTTGATCAATCTTAACTTCACGCTTAAATTCTTTGTAGTCGTTAAGGCGGTTAAGGCTGCGCTGCTCTAGTGCTTCGGCAAAAAGCTCATTCGCATACAACGGATTAACGCCAACCATTCCATCTGGCATGTCAATAAAGTGCCAACTATAGGCGTATTTGCGCTTTGGGTTAGAGCTTCGCTCTAAAAAAACCTCACGCCCCGCCTCGCAGCAACTTAGCATAGAGCCCGGATTTGGAGTGTATACCGTCAGCACTTGGCCATCGGGCTGGCTTACATCAGCCAAAAACCTTTTGTAGCGTTTAATTAATCGTGCTGGGTAAACACTTACTTCCATGTTGAGTGTTTGCTGAGAGTATTTTTGAGCTCAAGAGCGAGCTTCTAACGCTAGTAATGACGACTTTAGCGGTAGTCCGCCATGAAAGCCCACTAGTTTGCCATTACTACCCACCAAGCGATGGCAGGGAATAACTATTGGTAATGGATTGCTACCCGTCGCCATACCCACCGCTCGTGATGCTTTGGGCTTACCAATGCGGCTGGCTAGCTGGCCATAACTTTGTGTTTGCCCATAGGGAATATCCATCAATGCCCGCCAAACGCTAGCCATAAAATCTGTACCATGACTAAGATCAGGTTCAAAATCAAATACTTGTAGCTCACCGCTAAAGTATTTATCAAGCTGCTTGGTAATGTTCTTAAAATGCGAATCATCTCTTGTCCATTGCTTAGAAATCGGTGTCGGACAAGAACCTGATTGAAAGTTAAGCAATGACAATCCCTTCAAACTAGCACCAAGCAGAATATTGCCTAACGGGCTTTTGTAAATACTATAAAACTGCACTGATTGAGTATTACGTGCGCACTTCTTACAATTTTCTGGATGTGATTCATTCATAAGTCAGTTATCGTTCTACGTATTTAGGCGCAGTCTTATTAAAAAATTGATGACCTATAGTATAGATGCTCAGGCCAGCGCAGTCAATACGGCCGTAATAAATATCAGTGCTTAATCATTAATCATAATTCATTATCGCGTCATGCACCTTTCATTATTGCATCATGCGTCTTTCATCAAGCAACATTACACCTGATGCTCACATAGCATGCTTGTAAATCAAACAGGTAACTAAGAGGTTTAGCCACTGATTAATTACCGATTAACTACTGAATTGATGACTGTATTTCTTGACTAATGGATGCTGAGGAAATCTAGATGAGGCATCAGAAAATGTTTTACGAGCCAGAGCATGGTTGCCGGTAGCATTTTGGCACAGTCCAAGCCAAACTAAATATTCGGCGCGTTGCTCTTTGCTGAGCATAGCTTCAAGAACAGTCATGGCCTCAGCATAATTACGCAGTTTGAACAAGCATGTACAAACCTTTAGTCGGCCACCTTGATAGTCTGGCTTTAGCTTTAGTACGGTTTTGAAGTACTGCAAAGCCTCTTCAAAGCGTTCTAGACAATAGAGCGACTGCCCCAACCAAAACATAAACTGAAATTGCTTTGGTTTAAGCAGGTGCGCCCGATAAAAGCTAGATCGTGCCTTCTCAAAAAGATTTAGCTGATAAAGACAACGCCCCGCCCAGTAATGATAAAGGGCATTATCATCATTAAGCCGTGCTGCGGCTTCAAACTCGCTAAGGGCACGGCGATGCATGCCTCTTTCAAACAAAAATAAACCTAGCTTATACAGGCGTTCTGGGCTGGGCGGCTCTCTTTTTTTTACTAGGCTATAGCCACAATGATGGCAGTTTTGAAGCTGCTTACTGGTCAACCGTCCACAATGCGGGCAGCTTAATTCTGGATGCAGGTTGATTGCTGATTGACTATGGTATAGTTCGCCATCATAGGCTTCTCGAGCGTCTGGATCAATAAGTACCTCATAGGCATCAGTTATATCACGCATTAATTGTGCGCTACCTCCAGCATCAGGATGCGTTTCTTTCATCAAAGTTCGCCAAGCACTGTGGATAATCTTTGCCGAAGCATTGGGTGAAATCTGCAATATTTCGTAATAATTTTTTAGCACAGACTAGATGTAGCGACAGTAGTTTAATTGAAAACAATATCTCTTATGCGTACACAGCTATTACACATAGTTATTACACATAGTTATTGCACATAGCCTAAACAAAGATTAGCACAGATAATTCAGCTAAAAGTAATCTAAGCCGTCTCTTGCATAGTAATGGCATAATCATACACAGTGGTTGTAAAAAACGTAAAAACTAATGCTCTACCTATTAACGCTATCAAATCTATAAGTTCATTCTAAGCGCCTTCATTGGATCAACGTTTTTTAATTGTAAGCAACGAATATGTTTAAGATAATTACGTTCAAAATAATGCAGCAACACCTTTTGCTTATTCTACAAGAATGGCCCTAAAAGTGTATAATTCATCAGCATCTAAGTATTTGGCAAGCCAACAGTATGATAGTGCGCAGTTATAAACTTTGGGTAGTGCTAATAGTTCTAGCTCTACTACAGAAATCTCTTCAAGCCCAGCAACCTCTATTGAAATTAGAGGGAAGCCTAAACCTAAACCAACCATCTAAGATACTAGCAATCAGCCCCGATGATACAATGATTGCCCTCGCCATAGAGAACGAAGCCGATACCACAGTGGCTATCATAGATAGGCGAGTACTCAAACCTTTAGGATTGATAAATAGCACAGTTGGAGCTATTCATGAGCTTAAGTTTTCGCTTGCTGACGATGTTTTGGCCATTTTAGGCAATAAAGGGCTAGAACTTTGGCACATTCTGATTGATCCGCTAAATCCTAATCAACCTCTTGATGAAGGCTATCGCATTAGCAGACATGCTTGGCCAGAAGATGAACCTATTAATATGCTAGCATTTTTGCCGCTTACCAAAGAGGTCTCTTGGAATACTCCCCAAGGTTATTACAAAGCACCGTATACCACAGAATTTTTAGTTACCATGCAAGATATGCCACCGCTGCGCAGCATCAACAGTGGCATTAAATATCTCGGTTGGCAGGCATTAGCCAATAAAACCATTCATGTAACTGACTTAGATTCAAGACAAACCATTGCCGAACTTGAGGGGCATAGATTTCCGGTTAATGCCATCGGCTTCAACCTTAACGATAAACTAATCAGCCTTGATGACGGCTATCAAATGCTGGTCTGGACAAACACAGAGCAGCATTCAGTAGTGATTGACCCCGTTCCACGAGACTGGCAGCCGCTGAGTATAATGGCCTTGGGCTTAGAATATGCTTTAGTTACGGTTCACAAACAAAATGATTACCGTGCATTGGTGGTTAGTACTGCCAGTGGCAAAATAGATTCATATTTTGAAGCCGCCGGCAGTGCCGCTGCAAAGGCTAGTTATTCGGGGCAGTACGTGGCTATTTTGAATGATGAACGCTTAACCTTATACTCATTTGCGAAGCCTATTGAGCCTCGTGAATATGTATCATTACTGGCCGATCTTGACGCTCAACCTATAGCTATGCAATATCTACGTTGGCTCAACGGAATTAGTTTAGGTGAACGCCAACGCTTAGAAGATATTATCAATAACCCAAATCTTTCTAATTTTGCTCAGAACTCCGCCGGTGAACTTCAAGAACCAAATGCCGGGCTGGCTAATGGTCAATTAGCGCAGCATCAGCGAATACTAGAGCAAGCCCAAAGGCTCTTTGATGCCGGTGATTATGCTGGCACCATCAGCATATTAAGCAATGCACTAAGTGATGCTTCAGATGCTAATTCAGAACGCCCTAATCTTCAATCTGCTGATGCTAACTTTGCCCAATATCGTTCTTTATTACGCAGAGCAGAGCAACAGCGAGGCATGGACTTAACCGCAGAGCAAGCCCAAGAAATGCTCTACAACAATCGCATCCAAGCTGCTGAAGCATTGATTAACGAGGTCTTACGACAAAATTCTGAACATGCTCAGGCATTGCGCTTAAAAACAGAAATTGAACGCCGTAAATCTTTAGCAGAATGGGACAACTGGTGGTGGCCGATGACTATTCCTTTGGTGGCTGGAGCATTGGCCGGGCTATTCTTACTACAACGCCGCAAAACTAAGCCCAAACCACCGAAAACTGACGCTAAGAAGGATGCAGGACCCAAAGTGTCGCCAGCTTCAAATCAAACAGCCAAGGCAAAACCCGTTAAGCCCGTGTCTGCAGAACAGCTTGATGAACTGAAGTCATTATTGGGAAGGGTTGAGATTCTACACAAAAAACTAACCGTTGTCGCCAGAAATGACAGCGAGGTAGAATTAATGGAAATTCAGGCTGAGTTAAATAATTTTCGGCGGCGACTTTCTGACGGCATTAGCGATTTTGAAGGCGCAAAGAAGCGTCTTCGTGAGTTGGCGATGCTGCTTAAAGGTTTGCTGAAAGAATATGAACAGCAAGAACCAAAGGCTGAAAAAAATACAAAAACAAAGACTGGCGCAAAAACTGAAGCAACGGCTAAATCAAGCTCTGTGCCTAACTATTATAATATCCTCGGCGTTAAGCACGATGCTAACTCCGATGAAATAAAATCTGCCTATGTACGCCTGCTCAAGCAATATCATCCAGACATCCATAATTCTTCTGACTATGGTTGGGTCAAGCAAAAAGCAGAAGAAATGAGTAAATTGCTTGGTGAAGCATACCAGGTTCTTAGTGACAAAGAGCGCCGAAGACTTTATAATGAAGAGCTTAAACGTTCACAAAATCGTTCATAGAGCCTCGCTTTAATAGCGCAATATGATGCCATATTTTTATATAATCGGCCTAGTTATGAATGGTTTTTCAGATGGCTTTCCGAGTGATTTTTTGAGTAATTTTTCGAATAGTTTTCTGAATGGTTTTCCGAATAATTTCTCTAGATGCGTCACAAACGCTACGGGTGTGATGCTTGAGATGGATTGACTTAGTGCTAAAAAGCAACGATGTCTGATAAATTTTTTCCACGAGTTTTTGTAGTCTCGGGGCCAAGTGGAGTTGGCAAGTCTACCGTAATTAAGAAGGTGCTCGATCGCCATAGTCAAACGAGACTTTCTGTATCTAGCACTACGCGCCCTATTCGTGAGCATGAGCAAGATGGTGTGCAGTATAACTTTATCAGTCGTGATAAATTTATTGAGGGTGTATTAAAGAATCGGTTCATGGAATGGGCCCGAGTCTTCAACAATTACTACGGAACAAATCGTAAAAATACCGAGCATCTGCTTAACAACGGCTACCATGTTTTGATGGATATTGATGTGCGTGGCGCAATGAATATTTGCGATAACTATCTGAATTGCGTACTGATTTTCATTAAACCGCCATCATTAGATGCGCTTTATAACCGCCTGATTAGTCGTGGTACAGAAAGCAGTCGATCAGTTACTTATCGCATTTCTCAAGCAAAAAAAGAAATTGCCCACGAACGCCGCTATGATTATGTTTTAGTTAATCGTGGTATAGACGAAACCGCTGAAGATATACTAGAAATAATCTCCAAAGAACAGCTTGAGCATAAACCCATTCAATTGATTCCGGGGCGCAAAAACTCGTATGATTTGCGTAATGAATACAAAAAGGTATTGTCAGCACGCCTTGAGATTGAGCTTAGCGAGGCGATAATTCCTGTTGTCCAGCAAAGCATGAAGTCTCTCTCTGACACTCGCCTAGAGCACCTTTTAGCAAGAGCTTTGAAGTCTTCAATCTTGAAAAATAAATAGTATCAGCATAGTATATTATCAGCATAGTATAGTAACCTAGGCTAGAGTTTAGACTCTAGTAAAATAGGCTCTGATAAGCAAAATGGAGAATACTCAGTGCTAGTTTTTGATGAATTGTGCCGAACTATTCCATCTAATCCAGTGGCTATAGAAACCCTCCGCAGAGCGCATTTTCTATCTACAGGCTTATATTCTGGTAAGTTTTTGCGTTCGGGTAAGTCAATCATTGATGATTGCTTAGACTATAGCCTGCTTGTAGCACGCCAAAAGTTAGATATGCCCTCAATAATTGTGGCCATGCTTTATGATGTCATCAATAATGTGCTACCAGCTCCGCCACCGGGTTTAGATGATGAAACTCTAAATCTACTCAATAAGATGCACTCAATAGCATCAAACATGGATAGAGCATCTTATCTTCAAAAAATTAGTGCCGAACGGCATGATGTGCGCCCGCTATTGCTTGAGTTGCTAGCCTGTCTACATAGAATGAACAACATGCACGAAGTAGAGCATCCCGAGCAGGTTTTAGCTGAAGCCCGTGATATATTTGTGCCGATTGCTCATCAACTTGATGTACATTCAATACAATCAACACTTGATGACTTAATTTTTAGGCTGTCAGAACCCGCGGCATACGCTAGTCTTGAAAGCGATATGCACAGCATGATGGCTCACAGCCGACACAATTTACAAAGTATGGTTAGTGAAGTTGAAGGGTTGCTTACCGGCTATGGCATAACCGGTAAGATTTCTGAGCGGATTAAGCACTTGGCATCAATTAATCGCAAGTTAAAAAAATCGCAACGCTCACACATTGGCAGCATTTATGATATTTTAGGCCTCCGCATAATTGTTGAATCGAAAAAAAGTTGCTATCGCCTATTAGGAATTATCCATGCCCAATATAAGCCGGTATCAGGTCGCTTTAAGGACTATATCACCGCTCCCAAGGCCAACGGCTATCAGTCTTTACATACCTGCATTTTACTTAATGATGGCGGCGTACTAGAAATTCAAATCCGAACCTCAGCCATGCACGAAGAAGCTACTAACGGTCTGGCATCTCACTTTAATTACAAAAACCGTAGCTGGCAGGCTGATGCGGATGCTCTAGCATTGCAGAGCAATAGCCTCTAGTTCAGCGCAACCACATCTAACAAAAAACTAAACCGTAGCTTATGATGCCACCTTTTGGTCATCATTGCTTTCGGCTAAAGCCTCTTCGTATGCGGCTTCTCTAATTACCTCTATTATCACCATTTCTTCAATGCTACTGGCCTGCCAAAACATTTTATCTAGGCACTGAAATAGGTTGTCATTATTGCGTCCAGTCAGCATACGCAACCTATTAATACAGTTTCGCGTTGTCTTTCTTATCATAAAGCCCCCTCAATAATATTACGTGCATTAATTGCTTATGCCTTACGGCTAGCATTAAATACAGTTTAGGCTAACCTAGTAAAGCACAGACAATGCCAAAAACTGTTGTAATGATATTAATTGCCAAGTTAGGCAACATTATTGCATGTTACAGAGGCAGTAGCACTGCATTCATAACTATGAATTGCTTACCATGCGATGCATCTTAGCCGAACGCTCAGGATAGATTAGATAGACTAGATAAACAAAAAAAATCAGTCTTAGTAAAATGAAAGAAACCTCAGTTCAACCAAAGCCTTTTCTGCAAATTCATTTTAGTTGCTGCAATGTTTATCAACGAATATACAAAGACATGCGCCGCAACATCTACCAAGGCCGTTGCCCACGATGCCTCAGAAGCCTAACTATCAAAGTTGGTGACAGTGGCGTTAGTAGTCGTACATTTATTGCCCAATAACTAAGTTCTACTAAGTAAGCCATACTTGTTTAGGTTATTGAGTACTCATACCATTGATTATTTAGAGCATTAGAGCATCAGCGCATAAGATAATCTATATGGCGTAGTCTGCACAGTATAGTGTGGCATGATATAGTCAGCATAGTATAATTTGTATGGCATAATTTGCATGACATAATTTGCATTGTATAATCTGCATAATTAAAGCTGCATAGGATAATCCGCATAATTTATGCCTGCGGCGGTCAATCTCTATCCATTAATCTGTATTAGTCAATCTGCATCATCGGCAAACTTTTTTGGCTAATTATTAAACTACGATTGATGGCTATGCTCAAAACTTCACCAACGGCCTAAAATTTGATTTTACCGCTGTCCATGTTTTTGCGTAGCTCAGCATCTAGGGGCAGGTAAGTTTTTGCTTTATGATCAGCAACCCAAACATTACCCCCTTGAGCATAGCCTTCTTCTTGCAGACGAACCTTCACCAGCTTATAGGTGCCGGTAAGCTCTAATTCATCGCAGATACGGATAAATACTGGCACTGCATAGCTTGGTAACTGCTCACTAACATACGAATAAGTTAAGGCTGGGTCAAACTGCGTATCGCTTTGCATAATCACGGCAGCCATACCACAGCGACCGTCATAGCCCGGTATTTGAACACCATATACAGTGGCAATTTCAAACTCTGGCAAGCACATAATCACCTCGCCAACCTCAGTGGTAGAAACGTTCTCACCCTTCCAGCGAAAAGTATCGCCCAATCTATCTACAAAAAAGTAGTTGCCATCTTTAGACTTATACATTAAATCGCCAGTCTTAAAGTAGGCATCACCCTTCTTTAACACATCTTTGGCAATGGTCTTATCTGTATCGGCGGCATTTGTATAGCCGGCATAGGGCGTTGTGAACTTTATTTTACCCAAAAGCTCGCCATGCTCACCATCACGGCAGGGAATACAAAATCCATCATCATTGCGAGCATATTCACCCCGGCTAAAGTCATAGCGCACAATAAGCAAATTATGACCATACTTAAGCAATGGCGTACCCACCGAACCCGCTACACCATTAACATTAAACATTACCGCATTGCCCTCAGTTGAAGCATAGAACTCGTGGATCATTTTTATGCCAAAACGCTTAACAACGTCATCCCATATATCTGGCCGTAGTCCATTACCTAAAATGCGTTTTATTTGATGTTTATGCTCTTTGTTATGCGGAGCAGCCGTTAGTAAATAGCGCAGAATTTCACCAATATAGATAAATGCCGTAGCCTCGTAGTCTATGGCCTCATCCCAAAAACTAGTAATGCTAAACTTAGGTGAAATAGCCAAGCAAGCTCCAGAGTTAATTACTCCCGACAAAGCTAAAATAACCGCATTAGAATGATACATTGGCAGCGGACAAAGCACCGTATCATTATCTTTAAGACTCATCACATAGCGCACAACTATTCCGCCCAGCGTCCAGCGCAGATTTAGTATTCGCGCAGCTTTTGGCACTCCCGTGGTTCCCGAAGTATAAATAAGACACAGTGGCATATCAGAGTTTTGCGAAGCACGAGTAAATACCTGATTGGCAGCATCATGCTTCGCCTTTAACCAATCTGCGCCTACAACCTCATCATCTATGGGGTCTGCCTCTGAGCCATCATGCCTGTATATAAATACATTGACTTTATTGCTGATATTAGTTGATCTTAAAGCTGTATCAAAGTCTTCTTTATAGTCTGCGCTAACAACGGCTAGCTTGCACTCTGATATTTCAATACAGTGCTTTAAGGGGCCATGCTTTAGGTTAGTATTGATGTTGGCAACTACCGCTCCAATAGCCGATGCTCCACCCAATATCCGCAAATATTCAGGACAATTCGGTAGCATGACCGACACCCTATCACCCTCCTTCACACCATGCTTCAACAGAGTTTTAGCAACCTTGATGCATTGAAGATGAAACTGAACATAGGTAATCACCTCATCTTTATACTTTATGCACAAATTATCAGGGCGACGCCTTGATTGTTTCTCAATAAGCGAGAATAACGTATCTTTACGCCTGATAAGCAGTTTAAGATACCTGAATATAAAAATTGGATAGCTTAACATTTCCCTCCATGCAGACTTGCCATAGACAAAGGAATGAGATGACCTTCTATCTCTCTCATACGACCCTCAATATAACTCATACTTGCCCGCAAGTTTAGAACATTTATAAATAATAGTCTATCTACAACCTAGCAAATATGCTTCTGATACGATGTTTAATACTATCCGGCCACATCGCCAAGATGCCTGCATAAATGCGCAAGACTGTAAACTAGGCTATGGAACAGTCTATTAGCATTGCCTACAAACTAAGTTATAGACTATTCCGTGCGCACGGAAGTAATAGTAGTTTATTTTTAATGATTCCAGCAATAGTTCGCCAGTTCTTAGACATCGCCAATGGCACCAGACCAAATTATGCATTTAGTAGCTTTTATAGGTAGCTTTTCCGGCACTATGCCTATGCGGTTGGGGCTTAGTTATGATGGCTATAGTGTGCCTATGGCGTGCTTATAATGTGTTTATGGCGTGGCTATAACTTTCTGACATCTTTGTGGCGCACAATTTTGCCATCAATCAAAAACAATACTATTTCAGCAATATTGGTGGCATGGTCACCCATGCGCTCAATATACTTTGAGATATAGGTGATCTTAGTATAACTACCCACCGATGAAACATCTTTAACTATCAGTTTTAACAGGTCTTCGGCTATGCTTCCATTAAGCTCATCTACTTGATCATCACGCACAATAACGTCTAAGGCCAGCTGACGATCTTGATTAAAAAAAGCCTGAATAGCATCCATAACCATAGCTTTGGCTATTTTGGCCATGCTAATAATGTCGGCATAGGGCTCTAATGGCTCTTCTTGATTAATCTCTAAGGCACGCTCAGCAACGTTAACAGCGTTGTCAGCAATTCTTTCTAGGTTGGCAGCTATCTTCATTGCCGTAGCTATAAACCTTAGATCAGAGGCCATTGGCTGCGATAGGGCTAAGAGCTTGATGCAGTCTTCTTCAATTTCAACATCTAATGCGTTAATTTCTTTATCTTTATCAATTACTTGGCGGGCAAGTTTTGAATCTCTGTTAACAAGGCTCTCTATAGCAAGTTCTATTGATGTCTCTACTAACAAAGACATATTTAGAATATTCTGTTCTAGTGTCGCAACTCCTTTTCTTCTGATTTTAGACATATTAGCCAAATCTCCCTGTAATGTAGTCTTCGGTTAGTTGTTGCGTTGGTCTAGTGAATATCTTACTTGTTTTATCAAACTCTATTAGCTTGCCCAGCATAAAAAACCCTGTCGTGTCAGATATTCTAGCCGCTTGCTGCATATTGTGAGTAACTATGATTACGGTAACCTCTTTCTTGAGGCCATCCATTAGTTCTTCTATTTTACCTGTTGATATTGGGTCTAAGGCCGAGGTTGGTTCATCAAATAGCAATACCTCGGGCTCTACAGCTAAGGCTCTAGCAATAACCAGCCGTTGTTGCTGTCCGCCTGATAAATCATTGGCACTTTTATGCAGTACGTTTTCTACCTCTTTCCACAGTGCCGCTTCTTTAAGAGCCTTTTCTACCCTAGCCGATAGTTCAGAACGCGCCTTGACACCTTTAAGACGTAGACCATAGGCTATATTATTAAAAATGCTCATCGGAAAGGGAGTAGGCTTTTGAAAAACCATGCCTATTCGGCTTCTGAGTAGCATTAAGTCTATGTCTTTAGATAGAATATCATTGCCATTAAAAATGATTTGCCCTGAGTAACGATTGCCCGGATAAAGATCATGCATTCTATTGATGCACCTCAAGAGAGTTGTTTTTCCGCAACCAGATGGACCAATTAAAGCCGTTACTGAGTTCTTTTCTACCTGTAACGAAATATCTTTCAGAGCCTGAACTCTTTCATCATAGAAAAAATTTAAGTCTTTAATTTCAATTGCTTTAGTCATTACTTGCCATATATCCAAGCTATTATAGAGCGTCCGATTATCGTTATCAGCAAAACGAACACGGTTATCACCAAGGCTGCTGCCCAAGCCTGCGCATGCCATTCTACAAAAGGCCCCATTGCATATTGATAAATCGTTGCCGTTAGTGAGGCCATTGGCTCATTCATATCGGTAGAAAAGAATGAATTATTGAATGCCGTAAACAGCAGCGGAGCTGTTTCACCAGCCACGCGTGCCACAGAAAGAATTATACCGGTCAATATGCCGGCTATAGCACCTCTATAAACAATTTGAATAATAACCTTATAGTAAGGTGCGCCCAAAGCAAAGGCTGCCTCTCTTAGTGTCCACGGAACAAGTCTGAGCATGTCTTCTGTAGTTCTGATAACTACCGGAATCATGATTATAGCCAAAGCTAAGCCACCCGCCCAGCCACTAAAATGCCCCACGGGTCTAACCGCAATGGCATATACAAAAGTTCCGATGACTATTGAAGGCACGCTAACCATAATATCTGCCAGTGAGCTTAGTAACTTGGCTAGTAGCGTTCCACGACCATATTCAGCAAGATAGGTTCCGCCCAACACTCCCAAAGGCACTCCAATTATGCTGGCCACAGAAATAATCAATAATTGACCAATAAAGGCATTCCGTAGTCCGCCACCATCTATGCCCGGTGGAGCGGGATCTTCGGTAAATAAATCTAGGTTTAAGGCACTGATACCATGGACGAATACATCACCAAGAATCATAAGCAGCCAAAACAAACCCAACGCCGTTGCTAAAAAGCACATTGATAAAGCTATGAATCCTTTTACTTTTCTGTACTTTATTCTGTTCACTAAGATTTACTCCTGCCCAAATACGGCAATGCCAGTTTAGCCAACGCTAAAACCATAAAACTCGCCACAAACAGTATCAAAGCCAAATTAAATAGTGCAGAAAGATACATATCGCTATCAGCTTCGGTAAACTCATTCGCCAAGGCCACGGTGATAGTTGTGGCCGCATCAAACAATGACGGGCTTATTTGATGAGTATTACCAAGCACAAAGGCCACTGCCATCGTTTCACCCAATGCTCTGCCTAGCGACAGGACAATACCGCCAAAAACCCCCAACTTTGAATAAGGTATAACAATATCCTTAATCACTTCCCATCGGGTTGCGCCAGTGGCGTAGGCTGACTCTTTAACCATCGCCGGGGTTAAATTAAAGGCATCACGAGAAATACTCGCCGTAAAAGGAATAATCATGATGCTGAGGATCACGCTGGCAGTCAGCATATCAATGCCCAGAGTAGTGCCTGACAGTAGCGTATTGAACAGCGGTAACTTACCAATTGAAGACTGCAACGCCGGCTCTATGTAATCAGCCATGATTGGTGCTAAAGTAAACAAGCCCCACATTCCATAAACAATGCTGGGGATGGCAGCAAGTAGCTCAATTGCAGCTCCAAGAGGCCCCTTGAGCCAAGAAGGTGCCAGCTCAGTTATAAAAATAGCGATACCAATCGCAATCGGTATCGCCATCAATAAGGCTAAAAAAGTGGTTACCGCCGTTCCGTAGAGTGCTGCCGCAGCTCCAAATTCTTCACTTACAGGGTTCCACTCATTGGTGAAAATAAACTTGAAGAAACCAAACTCTTTAATAGACAGCCAAGACTCACCTATCAAGACCACCACTATGCCCAGTATAATCACCAAAATTGATACCGAAGATGCAGCAGTTAGTCCATAGAACACATTGTCTTTCAGATTGCGTTCAATCTTAAACATAGATACTTTATGCCTCTTTTTGAGCATCTAGTATATCTTGTTGTGCTTCCAGTATTGCCTGATTCTTTCTTTCAAGGTCTGTGGCAATGCAACATAATCCAATCTTTCAGCGGTTTTATCTCCATTAACATAAGCCCAATCAAAAAACTTAACCACAGGTTTATTCTCTGCAAGCTGTTCTTTGGCCAACAAAATGAAGGTTGCACCAGCAATAGGCCACGCATCAGCACCCGGCGAGTTTATCAACCACAGATAAAAATGCTTATCAACAGCAAAATCAGCTGAAGCGGCGGCGGCCTTAAAGCTATCAAAGCTAGGTTCAACAAAGTTTTTGGCAAGGTTTTTAAGCGCAACATAGCTAAGATTATTCTGCTTGGCATAGGCAAACTCAACATAGCCGATAGAGCTACGACTGCGCTTTACATAATTAGCAACTCCCTCATTACCCTTACCGCCAATACCGACCGGCCACTTAACAGATTTGCCATCACCAACGGTGCTTTGCCACTTGGGGCAAACACTAGATAAGTACTTAGTGAATATAGCTGTTGTACCAGAGCCATCAGAACGCCGAACTACAGTAATATCATCTTGAGGCAGCTTAATGCCGGGGTTTAAGCCTGCGATGGATTTATCATTCCACTGCTTAATGTCGCCAAGAAATATACCGCATAAACTTTGCTCATCAAGTTTGATTGCTCCTGATTTAATACCCCTGATGTTGAATACCGGCACAACGCCCCCAATTACAGCCGGAAATTGCAATAGATTATCTTCAGCTAACTTATCTGGCGTCAGTGGCGCATCTGAAGCACCAAAGTTTACAGTTCTGGCAATAATTTGGCGTTGCCCGCCACCAGAGCCAATAGACTGATAATTAATTCTTATCTTGGTAGCCTTGTTATACTCATAGCTCCATGCCGAATACACAGGAAATGGAAATGAAGCCCCTGCCCCATTAATTGTTTGCCCTTGAGCTATAGAACTTAACAATGCAACGCCCAAAATAGCTCCGCAAAAAACAAACTGCCTTAAAGTTTTTATCATCATGAGTTTATTGGCTAGGTTGACTATCAGTTTGCAAAGAATAACTTTGTTCACCATAAAATGATTAGCGATACTTTTCTTCATTAGAAAAGATAACCATTTGTATTAATTCAATCTATTTAATAAAATTCTTTTTGACTTGGCAATCAGAAAGGCTAACTTATTGATATAATATGTTTTTACAAAGTAGTCGGTATTACTTTAGTACCTTATGAGGTCTATAGCAACAGTGGAGTGCTAGAATTAGATTGCAGAGCAGCAATCTTGTGGTGGCTGAGTGCATTGCATTGAATAAGACTGCAGCCTCTTTCAGTACGTTAGCCTTGTTGGATTTAATGACTAGAGTTAAAAAACGAGGCTTGCCTGCTTCTAATGCTAACAGAAGATGCTCACAGCACTACTATAGAACTTAGTAATGCTGAAATATCTTTGACAATAGAGTATGAGTTTAAGTGAAAGCGATACTCAAAAAAAATCAATCCGCTTACTAAGTGTGTTTATTAAGTATGCTTATTCAATATGTTGGCAAAGCCGAAGTAGTAATAAATTCTATGTGTTTTCAATATTTTTCGTCAAACGTGCAAATTTTGTAGCCTAGTAAGTAGCATTTGTGCCAAATGGATATGGCAATACAGAAGCATCAATCTAAATTAATAGGCCATTATCAAACTAAACTCTATTAAGATTGACCAAAAAGAGCTTCAACCTCGGCTCTGGTAACCTTTCCAATATCAGTAAAAACTAGACTCACTAGTTTCAACAGATTCTACTATCTCATCCATATCAAACTTAATATTCAAACTAGTGGCACTCCCTAAAAATTTAATTGGAACAATATATTTGTATTCCCAAATCAATGATCCGTTATCATATTCAATTTCATTCGGCTTGCCAAAAAGATCTTCTACTTCGGCTTTGGTTGTCATTCCAATCTCAATTTTTGCAATTTCTTCGGGGTCGGTGATGGAACCATTCCCCAAAGAACAGCCCGCCACAATCAAGGCTAAACCAAAAGCTACAGATAATTTCTTCATATTTTCTACCACTTAAATTAATGACTTATTCAATATCTTCATCCCATAATTAATTGAAAACCTTTATAGCTTTTTGGGCAGATAAACCATCTTGGCAACTATTCCTGCTATCAAAGGCTTCGGCCGCAATACAACCGGTCATTATCACTCTAAAACTCTATGTCTGTACAAGCTCTATACGTCTCTAACTTTTTGAAGTTCCATCTAAAATCACACAGCGAAGCGTACCCAGTGATGCTTTAGTTATGCGCCTACAGAGGGGGCATTTTCAAAGCATCTAGTAATCATGTGCCTACCGCTGGCTTGCCGAAGTGCCGGGCATCAATCGCTTCGCCAAGCAATATCTAGATTAAAATATCTATCTTCTTAGTATCTTAATAGGCATGTTGCCTATGGCGTCATCTAAGCTATTATTAGTAGAGGCAGAATACCTAATCTAAAATCAGAAGTAAATGAAAAATGTATGTGTAAAAGAGCTGCCAAACAAGGTACTGTTCTGTACAAATGAGTGAGTTATCGCCATTTTCTGTAGCTTAGCCTGTCGGGGCGAGAGGAATTGAACCTCCGACCTCACCCACCCCAAGGGTGCGCGCTACCACTGCGCCACGCCCCGCAGACTGTTGTTAATATACAGAACAACCTTTGGTGTGGCCAGTGTAACACGAATAGTTGAATAGAATTGCCAAATTGAGTAGACTTCGCATTATTTGTTGAACCACCATCCATACAGCCAACGTGCTAAAGTATTGGAATTGTTTTATTCTGTATTTATTGCTAAATGCCTAAGCAACGTATTTTAAGCGGCGTCAAGCCCACCGGCACTCCACATTTGGGCAACTATTTGGGAATGATTAAGCCTGCGTTGCAGCTTAGTCAGCAAAGCGAGTCGTTCTTTTTTATCGCTGACTACCACGCTTTAACGGCTCTTGAAGAGCCTTTGCATCTTAAAGAGTACACCTATGACTTAGTGGCTACCTTTGCTACTGCGGGCATGAATTTTTCTCGTAATTGTTTTTATCGCCAGTCAGATATTCCTTTAGTTACCGAGCTGAATTGGATTTTAAGCTGTGTAACTCCAGTGGGGCTGCTAGAGCGTGGCCACGCCTTTAAGGACAAAAAACAAAAGTCTATTGAGGTTAATCATGGTGTATTTGCCTATCCGGTATTGATGGCGGCCGATATTCTGCTTTATGATGCTACTACGGTTCCCGTAGGCAAAGATCAAAAGCAGCACTTAGAAATTGCTCGTGATCTCGCTCAACGCTTCAATAATCGTTTTGAAGACGTCTTAGTCGTGCCCGAGGCACTTATTCAGGAAGAAACAGCAATTATTGCCGGCATTGATGGTCGCAAAATGAGTAAATCTTACAATAATGAAATACCGTTGTTCTGCGAACCAAGAACCTTGCGCAAGCGTATCATGCAAATCAAAACTGATTCGCTGACGGTTAAAGACCAAAAAGACCCTGAACAATGCAATGTTTTTAATTTGTTCAAGTGCTTTGCCACGCCGTCAGAAATTGAGTACTGGCGCAAGCGTTATAAGCAAGGCGGAATGGGTTATGGTGAGATTAAACAGGCCACATTTGAAGTTGTCTACCGTGAGCTTGGTGACAAGTATGATGACTACCGCCGTATTCGCTCTGATAGCGACAAAATGGAGCAGATACTAGCCGATGGCGCTCATAAGGCCAAAAGCGTTGCTGAAGATGTTTTGGCTAGGGTCAGAAAGAGCATTGGCCTAGCTGAGTATCCGACAACCAGCAGATAATTGCGGCAAATCGGCTTGCTGACCTATATTTTCTAAAGATTGCACAACCTCATTATAGCCCTGATAACCAAGGCTAACTGGGTAAGTCTCTTGATTGGTTCTTAGCCATAGCGATGGAAAGCCGCTTACTCCAAAGGTTTCTGCGCTTTTTAAGTCGGCATTAAAAGCCGCATCGGTGGCCTCTGAGGCCAAAATCTGCTTAAAGTCATCGGCAACAAGCCCTACCTCCGTTGCTATTTGAACTTGGGTGGCTAATTGAGTAGGGTCTAACGCACGTTGATAAAATGCTTTTAGCATTCCATTCATGTATTCCCAAGTCTTAGTTTCGTCTTGTATTTTAGCAGCGATAACGGCCTTACAAGCAGTATAAGTAGTTTGTAAAGGGCGATGCTCATCCCAAAAATCAAAATTGAAACTTTGCCCGGTAGCTGCGGTTATTGTCTGCCAAATACGCTTGGTGCGCTCAGCAAATTGATCATCCATCGCCTGTTCTGCACCACCACGCAAACCGCCCATTATCAAGACCGTTTCTAACTCGGTATATTCAATGCGAAGTTTATTAATAATCGGTGAAAAAGCCCAACACCACGAACACATTGGGTCAGCAAAATAATACAGCTTGGGCAAGTCATTCATGAGGCACTATAAGGGGCATTGTTAAGATAAAAGGTGAAGCCATAAACTGGGCACACGTAAAATGGTCGCTACAGATTGGTTAATGTAGCTTAATTAATAGAGTTTGGCTAATAGAGTTTGCGCAATAGAGTTTACGCTATAGAATTTGATTACAAGACTAGTCAATCGCTTAACTAGTGTACAGCCATCAGCAGCACTAGTTATAAACTAGTTATAAAATAGCTAATACTAACAGCAATTACTTATTAATAATCAGATAATTCACATGGCCAAATAATAAAAAGGGATTGCCGAAATAGCTCAATTATTGGAGCATCATTAAAACAGCTAGAGAAGATAGAATGCAATTGATGTTTCGGCCTTCCAGCATATTCTAATCAACTATTTACCGTTCTTCGCTGATGGTTGCAATCATATCTAATAGCATTGAAAGTTTTTAGAACTAAGCCCGCTATATGGCTGAATTTAAGGTGTTCCAAAAGCCAAATTAGGGTTATATTTTAGGGAATATGGGTGCGAGTTGTCAATAAGCCGGGTTCTGTCTGTTCATGAACTAGTGCTACCATTTATCTAGGCCATCTGTTACCAAATGGCTCAAGCATCCTACCCGACGGCTTGGCGAGCAACCTCAACGCCGTCCTACATGGATTTGCTCCGAATGGGGTTTACCATGCCTGAACTGTTGCCAGTTCAGCGGTGAGCTCTTACTTAAAGGCTTGCGCCCCCACCTTTTCACCCTTACCTGAACCAAGGTTCATCGGCGGTATATTTTCTGTGGCACTTTCCTTAGGGTCGCCCCCACTGGCGGTTAGCCAGCATTCTGCTCTGTGGAGCCCGGACTTTCCTCTACAAGCCTATAAAACTAGTCTATGGCCTGTAGCAGCAGCATTTTCAACTCTAAATTTCATGAAAAACACCCATATTCTAACTATAAAAACTACGGCTAAGTCGCTATTTATGTGCTAATTATCTTGCTGTAAATCCAACACCGGAGGCATCTTTTCTTTTGGGTACTAAGCGGTTTAATTCTTCAATATCAGGATTAATTTTTGTTGAGATACTCTGCATTCCAGCCCTTCTAGCGCACCCGGCCAACAGTTCGGCATATTCAAGGCGAAGAACGTTGGTGGTTGGACTGGCAACCTCTTTCTTCCACAGCCCATAACTGCGCCACAGAACCTCGGTGGCTTTTTTGTACTGTTTTTTAATTTTCAAGTTTGAGGCATGAGTTTTAGCAATATGTAATAGCGTTGTTGTATTTTGAGTAGCACCAGAATCTAAGGCCTCAGCATATATCTTGCCAACGATGTTGTATAAAGAGTCTTGTATTTTAGTCAATGATGCAGAATTTGTTGTCTCAACCAGCGGTATCTTAGAGCCAAGATCACGATTAAAGCGTGATGCAAAGCTGCTGATTTTTCCACCATCTTCAATATTACTTTTATTGAAGGCTATAAAATCAGCAATATTCTGATAAATCTCGGCTATCCTCAAAGATATGATATTTTTATGCGTAGACAAATTGCTCTGACTGTTCTTAAACATCTGACTGACATAATTATATTGTGTCAACGAGTCATAAATACTGCCTTGCTTATAGTAGGCATTGGCCAGTTCAATGCGCAAACTAAGGTCTCGCGGCTTTTCACAGACACGGCGCATGGCCGAGTGCACAGATATTTCTTTAGCACGAAAATCGCCTACGGTGCTACTAGCAGACGTTTTCCCGGGAGACATCCCCACCATCTCAGTGCTTATTCTATAAATGAAGTCTTCGGCTTCGGCGTTGATACAGCTTGGTGAATACTGAATTATAGATCGGCAACACTCTACAGCACGGTAAAAAACCTTAGTAGCTTCATGAATATCCGCCTCAGCACGCATCCGAGCAGTATAATTGACTATACAAAATTTAAGTACATTCAATAACTCTGACCGTGGCCTAGAGCTATAGTATAGCAAGGTTGCTGCAACCATCTTGTCGTGCTCAACCAGTTTTAGGCCTTCCCAGCGTGAATCAAAAAGAACACCCAATGGATAGGGCGGTCGCCCCCGCAAAGTGACTACGCTCTTAACAAGCCCTAGATACTTGTCTTTTTCCCACTGAACAAGATTACGAGTGGCGTTAATGTACGACCTCTCAATCCAATTCTCACTCTTTTTTTTACTGCTTGGTGCACTTTCCTGCATTTAGCTTTACTGGGTGTATGGATTATGGCCTCTCAAAAAGATCTTTCTACAGTCTAGATCGCAAAAATTGTAACATGAATATACCTGACAATAAAGCGTACTTTATAGCAATATAGTAATATAACGGCAGATATAAAATTTTTGTTTAGTATTTGATGATTTTTGGGTAACATACTTAAGAATTGACACTGTTTGTTTAAGTTGTAACTTGATTGGGATGAAAAACTAATGGAAGAACTCGGAAGAACTTATTCTGTTCTTGGCATTAAGGGCAAAAAATCTTTATCAGAATTGGCCTTTAGACTGTTTGAGTATGAAGGCTCTATGAAAGCCTTAGACATAGATCATAAAAAGCTAAAACGCCTTATCACAAAAAATGCCGAAGGCTATAAAAACAATCCCTATCATAACTTTCAACATGCGCTAGATACAATTCAAATGATGGCGTGGTTGCTGAAACGCCCGCACCTAAAAAGTGTATTGTCGCCTGAATATCGCTTTATTATGATGGTAGTCATGCTTGCTCATGATGTTGGACACCCCGGCAATGATAACTCGTGGGAAATTAAAACCAACAGTGAGCTGGCTCGGCGTTACAACAATAAATCAGTCCTTGAGAACAACTCGTTAGATCTGCTTAAAGGCTATTTGGCAGACCCTGATGCCGATGTGTTTGGCACACTTAACGCTAGGATGGGTAGTGATAAGGTTTATTCAATAGCCAGCAGTCTTTTGTTAGCCACTGACTTTGCTTGGCATAACGATTTTTTGAAGATTATGCGCTCGGTTTTAGATAAGGGTTCTATTGATTTTAATGAAGACGAAACGCTGTTAGCCTGTTCACAAAGCCTAATTAAAGTTGCTGACATTTCTAATGTTGCCAAGCCTTTTCGTCAGGCAAGAATCTGGGGGCGTCGTGTAATGGAAGAAATGTGGAATCAGGGCGATAAGGAGCGTGAATTAAAGCTAGACTTAGGACCGCTTAATGATCGCACTGGCGTTGAGTTTAACGCCTCTCAAGCCGGTTTTATAAAGTTTGCTGCCTATGAGCTATTTAAGCTGTTGCACAAAGTAGAATCTGAGACCATAGACATGCTTGAGGGCATGCTTAGCAATCAAGTTGCCTATGAACGCACCGCAGAATTGGTTAAAACCATGAAGTCTACTCCATAGAATTAATCCGTAAAACACTAACTCGCTGTAGCAGAAACTTAATAGATTACTCTATTGATTGCTTACATCTGGCAAGAGCTTCGGCACTGCGTTTGGTAATCGTTGCCTGAACATTTGCTTCAAGGGCTAGCTTTCGTAAACTGATACTCTAGAAATAATGGTCTTATACTTAAAATATGCGCTTAGCGTTCGCTTGATTTGAAGATATTCCGCGCCCAAGTCAATAATTCTTCTAAGTATTTGATGAAGCTATTATCAATGCTTAATCCAAAGTTTCCCAGTAAATCATTGAATTCTTGCCGAATAGAGTTCACATCAAAACCTTCAAAGTCTTGTGCAGAGGCTTTAGAGCCAGCCTCTGTTTTATTTTTGTGATTTGCATAACTACTTTTTGTAGAGTAATTAGAGTATGTTGAAGATTGTTGCTGTGCCTGACTGTGCTGCTTTTGTTGATTGTTTGGGCTATGATTATGCCCACCATGCTCAAGATCGTATTGGCGACGTTTTTCTGGATTAGATAATGTTTCGTAGGCTTTAGCCAGCTGAATAAATGTTAGCTTAGATTGCCGATTTTGACTGGTCGGATTTAAGTCTGGATGGCATAATTTGGCTTTATGGCGATAAGCACGACGAATTTCTGCAAAACTGGCTCTATTGTCTACACCAAGGATGCTATAGTAATCATTCATACAATATCAATAGTTTTATGAATGGTTTTATAAATGGTTTTCAAAATAGCCTAGTTTTAAATTTAATCACAAACCAGATTATATAAAGTTGCATGGATAAACGCATTATTTACTTTGATCTTGAGACTAAGTTTTCAGCCGATGAGGTTGGCGGTTGGGGCAATATAGCTGACATGGGTATGTCAGTAGGAGTTTTGTACGACAGCCTAGAACAATCATTTCATGTGTATATTGAGCAAGAAGTGCCCGAACTTATTGAACAATTAAAGCAGGCTGATTGCGTAGTCGGTTTTAATCATATTAACTTTGATCACAAAGTATTAGCTGGTTATTATGACAACAAGGCACGACGAGCCGAAGCCTATGACGAACTTTGTAATCTCAATAACTTTGATATGCTGATTAAAATAAAAGACGTGCTTGGCCATCGTCTAAAACTAGATTCAATAGCCACAGCCACGCTTAATGCTCAAAAATCAGCGCATGGATTGCAGGCTTTAGAATGGTATCGTCAGGGCGAAATAGATAAAATAATTGAGTATTGTAAGCAGGATGTTGCCATTACCCGCCAAATATTTGAATATGCCCTGCAACATAAAGAATTAAGATACGAATCACGGGCAGGAATTAAAACGGTAACTCTTGATTGGGATATTGAATCAATCACTGCCACCGCAAAAAGCAGTGCTGAAAATCAGCTGCAACTATTCTAGGCGTCAAAACATGCCTGTCATTCAAATATATTCAAGGCGTAATTGCTTCTTGATGACTAGTATATTGCCAGTTTCTAACCAAGGTTTAACAACATTAAGCCTAACCTTGCGCTGTGGCGGCTGAATGGTTAGTTGGTGATGAAAGTGCCCTAAAAAAAACTGATCAAAAGTCTGCGGAAGCATTTCAGCAAAGCGTTCTAGCGCATGATGAGGATAGTCGCCACGTTTGTACTGGTTGATATGAGCTAAGGACTGCTCAGTTTTATAGGCTACAAGGCCAACCAAGGCTTTAGGCAGTAGGTTAACCAGCTTACGAGCCTGAATTGTTCGAATAAGCCTAGTCCAGCGAATATGGTGCCGATCATAGGGGTTAATCAAGTCGCCATGGGCAAAACCCAGCACTTGCTCCGACCATTTGATGGTTAAAAACTCTTGGGTTATTAAGGCGTAGGGAAGGTCTTTATAGCCTGCTTCAGCACTGCCCGAAGGTATAAATAAATCACGATTACCAACAACTAATAGCGTTGTAATGCCCTTAGTTTGCAGCTGCTTGAAGGCATTTAAGACCAACTCAATGCTTGGTGTCCAAAACTTTTTGTTACCAAACCAGTATACAAACAAATCACCAAGTACGATTAATAGACTATTCTGCTCTAGGCTTTGCAATTGCTGAACTAGCCGTTGATTATTGCCAATCGCTGCAGACTTTGATTGACTATCTAAAACCCCAAGATGGCAATCAGCCAATACGTAAATGCGCTCAAAGGTTCTAGCATCAAACTCTGGAGCGTTGTTCAGGCGTTTATTTAGTTTTTCGTAAAAAGTTTTACTCATTGCCCAGATTCTTCAAAATGACACCCATTTTTTTGAGAACAAGCCTCTAGCCTGCCGTCTATCTTAGCTGTTTTTTGTTGTGTAATACGTTAAAATCGCATTTTTATCCGATTACTACTAGCCTAACAATCTTCAACTGAGCCACCCCTAATTATAAATTTTCTTAAATATAATCTCTCTAGTTGCGTCTAATCCCCTCAAGTATTGTAGCCTAAACTTGATAACAATAGTTGACTGCGCAGAGCTTTCATTGCTATGCTAGGCTACCAAAGTTTGGGGTGACTAAACTTAATAGGGAAGGTGGTGCAAATCCACCGCAACCCCCGTTGCCGTGTTCGAGCAGAGGTTCTTCATCTAAGCCACTAGAGCGTTGTTCTGGGAAGGCGAAGATACCGTTTCGTTAGCCGGAAGACCTGCCCCATACTTATTTAATCAACTTACCCACGGGGTGTGGTGCGGGTTGCGCAAGCTATCTTATTTATCATCATATTCTTGCTGTCGGGCTGTCAGTCACCCGAAGAGCTCAGGGCGAACTTTGCCCAAGGGCTAATAGAGATTGACTTACCAATTGAGCAACGTTTTGAACGCATTGATCTTTATGATGCTTCATCACAGCAGCTGCTGATGCAGTCATGGGCTGCGCCTAGACTATCTTTTGCCTATAATTGGCAGCCTCGGCAACAGTTTTTAATTATCGCACAACCCAAAAACTTATTACTTAAAACCATAACGGCACCAGACGCTGTGGTTAGTGCGACTAGGCTTGAGTTTCCACTAGGATTAGAAGCCGTGAGCGATACCTACCTAATGCCAGCGAGCAGCACTTTTAACGCATTCTTGTTGTTAGATGCTCCAGAGCGGCAAAACTACTTAATAAAAGCAATCGGGAGTGAATATGCCACCGCCAAACTTGAGGCCAATGCTCAACAAGAGCTTGAGGTAGCCGGCCAAACCAAAGTTTTACCCACCGCCATCGGCCTTACCGAGCTTGAAGGCCGCCACGCCAAAGTCAGCTGGACAACTGATGCTCAGGGCAAAAATAACTACTCACTTAACCTTAAAACCGCTCGCAAAACAGAACTAGGGGTGGCTCTAGCCATTGTTGGGCATCATTTGCAGGTCGATGCCGATGGTCGGCTAGATATAACCAAGCCTCTGGAGCGCATCAACACTGCATCTGATGATACCGCTAGGGCAGTCTCTACTTATATAAGAGTTGATGTGGCTAATCGTAGCCAATATGCTATCGCACTCACTGCTCAATCTACATTCAAGCAAAATGGCCAGCCTAGTCAGCAGTTTACTCTGCCCAACATCGATTTTATGCCCCTAAAGCAGCTACTCATTAGGCCAAACAGCCAAGCCTTTGTGCTGATCCCAGTCTATGCCCCAGCGTTGCCCCTTGACCATGCTCAGCATTGCCTAGAGCTTTATGTCGCCGAGCAGAGCTTGCATCAATCATGCTTATCTTTTTCTGTGCAAAGCCCTACCAATAGCTATTTGGCATTGATGATTGGGTTGGCGGCATTGCTTTATTTATTGTTCGCTCTATGGAAAATCGGCCGCAACATTAATCCGGAACCAGCTGTAAACGCTTCAAAAACCGCTACGGCTGCGGCCAAAAACTTTATAACCCGCAACTATAACTATACGGCAAGCAATTTATTTACAAAAAACAGCACGGCTCGCATTAGCTTAGCTGATTTAATTTTTACTAGCTACGTAGCTGGCTTGGCTGTGATTGGTTTGTCCATACCGGGAGTAATAGCCTCATGGCTTGGATTATTAATCTTAGGACCATTTCAATTTTTATTCAGCGGACTATTTTTTAAGCTGGGCTTTTTTGCTCTAGCCGCAACTTTATTGCTTTTTGTAGGGCGTCGTGAAACTTTTTTACTATTCTATGTTACTTGGAGCGTAGCTCAGGCGTTTTTGCACGGACATTACTCGGTGTGGGTGGTAATTTATGCTGCTGTTACGCTCAGCCTAATGGATTTGGCCACGGGTATTATGCACCATACTTTGCGGAACACTCCTCAAAAAATTTGGCCAAGTAGCTCAAAGAATAGCTCAGAAGATAATCCAATAAATAGCTCACAAACTAATACTTACAGCAATGTACAAAGTAATGTGCAGCGCAATACGCAGCGTTCTGCATTAGCTAATGGCATATCCAGAAGAGGCCGTATTGCAGTAGCCCTAGCCATTGGTTGTGCTGAATACGGTAGCGTTTTTTGGGGACTATGGGTGGCTGAAGGCATTTGGGGCTTACACTACGCCGATTGGTATATGCATCTGCAAGCTGCTGTAGCTTTTGTATATACGGCCTTGGGTACTTGGTTGGGGCTAGGTTGGGCAAGCCGATTACTACCGCTTAAAGCATCGGCACCGCTGCCCCTAAGCCCTCATCCCAAGCCTATTGGTAATAGAAAGCCGCTCATCTATCAGGCTCGTGGCTTAGGCCATCATCTACCGCAACGGCAGTTGCTCTGCGGCATTGATATTAATGTTTATGCCGGACAGATTATAGTCATCAGCGGCAGTAATGGAGTGGGCAAAACAACGCTCATCAGTATTTTAGGCCGACTAATAGGAACTAATCAGGGCGGAGAAATCAGCATTGAGCGCAACTATATTCAAGACTGGAACGCTAATGTTGGGCTATTATTATCTAATACCCGTGATCAGCTCTTGCAGCCCACGGGCAAAGGATTAATCAACGAGTGGCCAAACTTTGAAGACCCACAACTCAAGCTATTATGCCCGTCTGTCGTAGCCATACCGCAGGCGATGAGCGGTGGAGAGATGCAACGATTGGCTCTGTGTAGCATTTTTGCTAAGCGAGCACGCCTCCTATTCCTTGATGAACCCTTCACCCATCTTGATGCTACGGCAGCGGCCAACCTAATAAAACTGTTGCTTAAAGCTCGTCAAGCCGGCTCAGGTATCATCTTAACTGCAACTAGTGCAAATTTTCCGTGGGCTGATTCAATCCTGACCTTGCGTCATGGCCAACTTGTTAAGCAGCCTAAACAGCCGGGTCGGCCTCAATCCAAACCTGCTCTGCCTCCACAGGCCGTCATTAAATCAGGTGAGCATCAACAGAGCTACACTTTAAGTTTGAGCAATCTACAAATACGCCGCAGCAAGAAGCTATTGTTTGAGGCACCGCAATTAAGCATTAAACATGGTCAAATCAGCTTAGTAGAGGCTGCAAATGGCTCTGGCAAAACCAGTCTCTTGCATAGTTTGGCGGGTATTTTGCCCCTGTATTGCGCTCAAACTGTGCTTAACAAAAATAAAATATCGGCACGAACACTACGGAATCAAGTGGCCTTAATGCCTCAACCAGCAGGGATATTGCTCACTGAAGACAGCGTTTTTGAAGAGCTAAACTCAAACAAAGACTGGCTAAATGTTTTAGAATTAGAGCCAGAACAACCTCCGCAGCAACTTAGTAGCGCCCAGCAACAATGGTTAGCTTTAGCTATAGTCATCAACACACAACGCCCCTTTATATTGCTTGATGAGCCCTTTCGTGGCCTTGATGCACAGGGTTTGCAGCGCATGTTAAGTTTGTTAAAAGAGATACTGCAAAGCCAACCTTGGCGCAGCATATTGATGGTTGCGCCCCAGTTTCCGCAGGGCTTATCAAAAGATTTTTTTGATAGTCATTATCAAATTTTCAACCATAAACTTGAGGCTATTTGATGAAGCTATCGGCTAAAACCAGCCTGATTTTATTGTTTGAACTAGGCTTATTCTGCACCGTCATCAATAACAGTCTGTGGTTAGTGCTGTGCCTAGCATTATTGCTGCTATTCTGGCTCATAAATTGTAAGGCTCGGCATTGGCCAATAATTGTGGGTATGATGCTTGGCATCAGCTGGTTTAATGCTATTGCGCAGGGTTTATTTTATGCTGAAGGCAATCTGACACCGCTAATTGTAGTAGTGCCTGCTGATTGGCTGCCACAGGGAATTATTCTTTATGCAGAGGGCTTATGGTATGGATTACAGCAGTCATTGCGCTTTCAGGTACTGTGGTTAAGCAGCGTGCTCTTGATGCAGTCATATTCAATCAATGCCCTTGCGCAAGCCTTGCGCAGCTTGCGCTTGCCCGCTATGCTGTGCTTTATGTTTACCCTATGTGTAGAGTTTTTGCCCAGTGCCTACGAGCAACTTAAAATCCATGCCTACGCTCGCCGCATGAAGCGATTAAGCCTGTGGAAAGGAATGCCTTCGGTATTGGCGCATAATTACTTTATAGCTCAACGCAAGGCCATGGGCATCATGGCCAGCGGCATTGATTTGCAAGCGTTGTATCAGCCTCAATCGCAATCCAGTACGCCCACAGAAAAATCATTAATGCTTGGCGGTGCTTTACTGTTGCTATGCCTATACGGCGGAGCATTGCTAATATTTCTGCATCGCCACGGCATATTCTCAGCAACGCAATTAGAAGGGCTTTATCATTGGTTTAGCCTGTATTTATAATCATATGAAAGAATATAGCAGCATTGGTATTATTGCGGCACTTTTAGTTGTAGCACTATTATTTTGGCCATCAACGGTAGCCATTAATCCTTCTCCACCAGCCTTTGTACGTGGTGGATTAGTCTTTGCTAAACAACAAGATATTCCGCAATCCCTGCACAATCAAGCCCTAGATAATGTTCAATCTATACCGCAAGGAGGCTGGTTTTATCCCCTAGAATGGCAGCCGGGTCAATCTTATGCTGAGCTTGGCAGAGCTCCTCAGCGGGGCATGCTTTGGCCGTGGCTGATTATTGAACCCGGTACTGGCGACATGGCTACTCTAGATTTTTCTACTGATGGTCAAATGCTAGCTGTGGGTGATCGGCAGGGCTTAATCAGAGTCTATCGGCTGCATGATGGCCAATTACTATGGAGCAAGCATAGAGCTAATAGAGTAATTCGGCAGCTCGCATTTGGTGATGATAGCCAAATGCTTTATGTAGCTGAGCAGGGACCAGAAGGACGCATTGCCGCTTATGCAGCTTTGTCTGGAATAGAGAAATGGCACTTTGATAGTAGTCAAGACTTAGGCCGTTCGGAACGTAAAGCAGATTTGGGCTGGAGCAATCAACCCGGAGCTTATCGTCTATATCTTCATGAACAGGCTGTAATTGTTAGCTTTACTCATGCTCCATCGGGCAAGGCTCAAAGCCGTATTTATAGCTTAAATCAGACTGATGGCTGCCAGTTGTGGCGTTGGCCTCATAATCAAAATGCAAATTATAACATCAGCTGGTTCAGTGCTAATACATCACAAATCGCCTTTACGCTAGAGCCTCCACCTCAAGGCACAGAGACGCAATCGTGGTTGCACGTCATTGATGCTCACACCGCCGAAGATATTTATGAATGGCCAATTCAGCCGACTGGAAACTGGCCAAGGGCGTCATTCTGGCAAAGTATCGCATTGGCTGACAAACACTTGGCAATTACTGCTCAGGATGGCCGAGCCTGGATTTTCAATCTTGATTATCAGCAACAATGGCAGTTTGAGCAATCACTAACAATTTATGAATCGCTACCGCCAATGCGCTTAATGGTTACCAATGGAACATTGCGCCGCACTGAAGGCGGGGCACTGTTTATAACTGGCATGACCTATAGATGGAATGCATTAGATGATGGCAGCCAGCATCCACTAGAAAATACTGCCTTTGCCTATGATTGGCAGGGTAAAATGCGCTGGGTCTATAAGCTGGGCGGACACGTGCAAGGGGCTGAAGTTCGGCAAAATTGGCTCTGGATCGGGGCTGGCATTAAGGAGCATGGGCGAGGAATACTAATTGACACTCGGCTTGGTAGCGAAGTTGCCCGCTTTGATCTAAAAGGTGCCACTAGTTATGGTGGAGTGGCTATGACCGATGATGCTCAATGGTTAGCCATTGCTGAATACAGCGCAGATGGCTGGTCACGTTTATGGATTTTGCGTTGAGGTGCTAGAGAAGCCCAAAACCACTGTTGCCGTAGTGTTATTTTTGATGCGTTGATACCAATTAAATAGAACGCCACTGGGTAGATTTTGATGCGGAATAAGGATTATTTCAGTTTGAGGTTGTTTTAGCACAAGGGCTAACTCATCCCAAAATAACCGCTGGCCGGCAACATCGGCTTGTTCAGCATCATAAAGCTCTATCTCTAGTGCTGTAGTTTGAACAGAATTAGTAGACGTTGCTAGCTCTATGGCATTAAAGTTAGTAAAACGTGCTGACAAGACAAGAAAAATGATTAGCAAAAACAAAACATCAATCATTGCCACCAAAGAAAAGCCGCCGGCTTCTTGCAGTTGGTGGGGCTTAAATCTTCGTGGCATGTTCGTTAGTTGGCGAGTGGTCTTTGGTCAGCAGCAGATACAATCGGTCAGCACTGCTTTGCCAGCGTTTCTGCAAGCGTTGCAACATGTGTTGACTAATCAGCAGAGGAATAGCACCAATCAGGCCAACTTGAGTAGTATACAGAGCTTCAGCAATACCTTGGCTAAGCTCAAAGCTCGGATTGGACAGCTCAGAGAAAGTGCTAATCATTCCCGTTACCGTACCCAACAACCCCAGCATGGGCAACAATCCGCCCAACCAACCCAAAGAAGAAATGCGAGTGGCAATACGTGCCTCAAAATCAATCAGCAGCAGCTGCAAGTTATCATCATTCAGCGGTTTCTGCGCAAGAGCCAAGCTCAAAAACTGCCCCAACGGTGCCTTCCAGCGCATAGATTTTATTGCCCGAGTACAGTCAGCAATATTATTACAGTGATGGAGGCCACGGTCATAATAAATCCAAGCCAACCACAGCAACCATCGTTCAGCCGCAAAGGCCAAGCCCAGCACAGCCAGCCCCAGCAACCAAGGCATCACTACGCCACCATTAAGCAATCTTTCCCAAAGGCTATCCATGGTTAATAAAGTTCGGCATAGTACAATGGTTAATAAAGTAATCAAATTGATTAAGTGGTCGGCTAGCCTAGCCCTAGCCTTGCTATATCTACACTATAGCATCTTTAGCACCCCGCCGACCAAGCCACGCCGCCAGCTAACCCTCGCCACATCTATCAGAAGCATTAACCGCTCGGAGCCGTCTTTGCTAGCTCCAGCAAATACCACTGAATCGGCCTTACCCAGCAATGAACAACAATCTATGCCCGATGTACCGCCGACTAGCATCATTGCTAACCGGCCTACGATTACCGCAGAAGAACAACCTAAAGAAGCTCTAACAACACCATCGCAGCCAATAGTTGCAACATTAAACACAGTCAAAGCTGATGTTAGCCAAGGCACTGCCTTAAATCATCTTTCAGTAAAAACACCGCTGACCAAGTCAGAGCCATCAGTATCGTCAAGTTCCGCACAAGGCAAGTCTTCAATACAAGGCAAGCCCCCAACCTATTCGCAGACTGGTCATCAAAATGCCTCTCAAAGTGATTCGCAGAGTGCCTCTAAAAGCCATTCTCAAAGTGATTCCAAAAGTGTTCCCCAAAGTGCCTCTCAAAATGATTCTCAAGATGATTCTTTAAGTCGCCCCACTGAAAACACAACCAATGCTTTGGTTAATGATAGAAAAAACTTGACCGAGACAAAGCAACCCCTAAGTCTGCCTGAGCCTGCCTCGAGCAAGCAGCCATCGCCTCAATCAGCAGCCGTTACAACTACGCAGAGAACATCAGCAGCAGATGAACCACTGTATTATTCAACCGATAGCCTTGATGATGGCTTTAGATTGCTACAGCGAAATTCTTTACTCTACCCTCGGCAAGCGCAGCAACTACGCAAATCGGGGCAAGTAATCTTTGAGCTGCTGATTAATCAACATGGTGCAGTTAGCGAAGTGCTAATTATTGAGGCCACTGAAGGTTGGGGTTTTGTGGCGGCAATTAGGCAAGCCTATCAGCAAGCACTCTACAGTCCACCCACCCGCAACAATCAGCCTGTTAAAGTTAGGTTGCGCAAAGAAGTGGTCTTTAAGCCATGATTAGATGGCTTTGCTTAGTGCTTTTGCTGCACCTGCCAACAACGCTTTTGGCTGATGAGATTGACGAAATAGAACTAGATGACGCAGTAGAGTTGGTCTATGCTCGCTCGGCATCTAGCTATTCAGCCGGCAATGAATGGAATATTGCCGTAGACCCTGTTCTTGATAGCGGAAAAACTTTGGGGCAGTTATTAGCTGAAATCCCCGGCCTAGAAGTTAGCCACGGCGGTGATAGCCTCGCTCGCTCTACGGTAAGAATTAGAGGCGGTGATGAACATCAGGTTTTATTTATTATTGACGGCGTACAGATGAATAATGGTGAAGCCAGCCAACCTTCACAAAGTAGCGGCATAGCCTTTGATTTAAGCTCAATCGCTGTTGACCAAATTGATACCATTAAAGTTATTCGCAGCGATAAAAGTGCTGAATACGGCTCTGAGGCTAGCTCTGGAGTAGTAATTATCACTACCAAACGCCCCACAGAAAATAAGTTTGAGTTCAATCAGATAGCTTCTTCCAACTTGTTGAAAATTGCGCTTGGCTATTCTTTCGTTCAGCCCCAACTTACCCTGCAATTAAGCTACGCCAAAAGTGATGGCAATTATGTTATTCCAGACCCCTTTAATCAAAATTTTGCCGATATCTCTGGTGCTGACAGCATTGCTCGGTGTATACCTAAATACAGTGATGGCTATCGTCTAAAACGGTGCAATTCTAGTGATTTAATATCGTTCAACCTCAAGCTGCAATCAGATATTCAGCAACTTTCAATGCAGGTTCAGCAAGGTCGGCGTTGGGGCTTAGGCGGAATTAACTCTGTGCAACCCTATGGTGTAGTGCGCTGGTTGCAGCTGGGCTTCGGCTATATGCTAAACCATGCTATTGGCGACCATACTCTTGAACTAAGCACTGAATACAGCATCAAAAATAGCTATCGCAATGAAAACACACAGCTTAACCAAGATTCATTAATTAGTACACAGCAAAGCGCACGCGGAGCATTCGGCGTTGATTACTGGTTTTGGCTACTAGATGCACACAAGTTTAGCCTTGGCATAGATTTAGAAAACCTCAGTATCAGCAGTAAGTATGTTGCTGAAACCCGCCGCCAAATAGCCTTAAAAAGTGGCTACAGCTTTGCCTCTACGGGCTGGCTGGCTTCTGTAAATATTTACCAAAGTTTTTTGCAGCACATTGATCCCCCGCTTGCCTACAGCCTAGAGGCCGGCTATGCCCTAGATTGGGTGGGCGTTAAACTCAGTCATACTAAGGGTTATCGCTTACCATCATTGCATGAACTTTATGGCACTAACACAGATTATGCCCCTTCAATGGCTAATCCCAATTTGCAGCCAGAACACTCACTAGGGGTTGATCTGGGGCTATTCATTGATATTGACAACCGCTTACATGCTGAAATAAATTACTTTTATAACTGGGTCAACAATAAAATAATCGCTTTGCCCGAGGGCAATAACTATTCTTTCTACAAACTCAAGAATATTTATAAAACCATCTCTAGTGGTTGGGAGCTAGCCCTGCGCCTTAATATAACTCAGCATGTTCTTTGGCGAATTTCCTTTACCGACAATAAGGCCATCATTGACCAGTACGAGGCTCAAGACCCGCGTTATAATGGTCGCCGTCTGCCAGATCGAGCTCGTTATCAGCTAAATTCAGCACTTAAACTGCGCTATGGCTTTTTTTCTTCAGAAATCAATGCTCGCTACAAAAGTTTGCGGTTTTTAGATTTATCTAATTATAAGCATCTCAAGCCCTATGTAGCTGTTGATTTAAGCCTAAATTACCATCCTGCAGAGCAATTCTCGCTAGGCTTACACATTAATAATGTCGGCAATACCGTTTATTCAGAACAAGACAATTACCCTGCACCGGGGCGTGAGGTATTATTTAAGCTACGGATAGAAATCTAACCTGCAGACTAGCTTTTATACATATACTCAATAAAGAATTTATGCCAAAGTATAGGCTGTTCAATGTTAGATTTTTGATACAATGATCAGATGAATATGGCCAGTACTGATATGCCTCTGAATAGCCTTAAAAGTCGCTTTGGCTTACCGCCAGATGTTGCGCTATACGCCATGCCTCTGCCAGCGGAAAAACTATCAAAAGTAGAGCTAGTACTCATAAAAAAGAGCTTGGGCAGAGAGTGCGCTCGGCACGCATTGACCAATTTGGGGTTTGATGGCCAAATAAAAATTAAGCGTGGCGCAATGGGGCAACCAATTTGGCCAAAACATGTTTGCGGATCTATAACACATACCGATAGCTACAGCATTTGCGCCGTAAGCTGGCAAAAATATTATTCTTCGTTGGGCATAGATAGCGAAGATTGGCAGCGTGTAAAGCCTTATTTAGCACCACGCATACTAGAAAAAAACGGTAGTCTATCTGGAATGTATGCAGAGCAGCAAGAGTTGGCAATTATTTTTTCAGCCAAAGAAGCCTTGTATAAATCTTTATGTGCCTTAACGGGCGTGTTTTTTGGGTTAAGAGATGCTCAAATTGAGCTTTTAGACCATCAACGCTTTAGTTGGAGGCTGCTCGTAGATTTATCAAGCGCATATCCTAAGCACACCCAAGGCTTAGGTCATTATGACTTAGCCAAGAGCCATGTTTATACCTCTGTACTAACTGGCAATGTTTGATAAAACCTTATTGCAGCCAAACTCACGGGGCATGTAGGCGAGCATTTGCCACTAAGTTTTGCAGACTAAGTTAGAATAATTAGATAATTAAATAATTAAATAATTAAAAGGGATTATTAGTATTATGCGGCGCATTGGGAAGTTGGCTGAAAGAGTAGCACAAACCATAGCTGCCGGAGAGGTGGTTCAAGACCCAGCATCGGTTGTTAAAGAACTTGTTGAAAACTCTATTGACGCCCAAGCAACGGTCATCAATATTGCTATAGCTAATGGTGGTCGCAAGATAATTTCAGTGCTTGATGATGGCGAGGGCATTCATCCTGATGATATAACAACCTGCGTGGTTCATCATGCAACCAGCAAGCTCACCACCTTTGAAGACCTTAAACATATCAAAACTTTTGGGTTTCGTGGCGAAGCTCTTGCGGTTATCTCTGCGGTAGCTGAGTTTGAGATTACTAGTGCTATCTCTAAGCATAGCCTCGGAAAACGGTTGGTTTTGCATTGTGGTCGTACAATAGAAACTGGTCAAGTCGCCTTTCCGCGCGGTACACGAGTTATTGTGCGTAACATTTTTGCTAATCAGCCAGCTCGTGCCAAATATTTGCGCTCTGAGTTAAGCGAGTTTAGACGCATCACTACCTGCGTCCAGCAGTACGCTTTGGCGCATCCACAGCTGCACTTTACGCTTAGTCATAACGGGCGTCAGGCCTGCAATTACAGTGCTTGCAGCAATTTGACCGAGCGCGTTCATCAGGTTTTAGGGCATAAGCTAGGCACAACAATGTTCTATTTTAATAATAGCCAAGGGTTAATTACCTTAGATGGCCTGTGCTCTATGCCATCGCAAACCCAGTCTAATCGTAGTCGTCAATTCTTGTTTCTGAATAATCGGCCTATTATTGATCGCAACATCAGTCATGCGGTGTACCATGCATATCGCACCTTGCTGATGAAGGGGCAACATCCAGCCTTTGTGCTTAAATTAGAAATGGCCACCGACGATGTTGATGTAAACGTGCACCCAGCTAAAAAAGAGGTTCGCTTTAGCAATCCGCAATTAATACACAGCACCGTAGCTCATTTAATTTATAGAGCAATTCTGGCAGAAACTCGCCTTAGAGCCTTAGGCGACCAAAATGAGTCTGGATTAGTACAAGATAATCAATCTTCTACGGCCGTTAGTACACTGCTTAATTTAAGCCCTAGTGATAGAGCGCAAGCCATACCCAACCTAGATAGAACTAGCCATCCACAGCATAGCTCAACCGCTAATGATATGTCTGACGACAGCTCACAAGAAGCTGAGGCTGAGGCTATTAAAGATACTGTTCAAGACTCAACCAGCGCAAAGCCTGCCACTTCTGAAAAGGCCGGATTTGATGCTCAACAAGCAGCGCATCACTTTCAACCCCTATTAGATGAGAGCTTAGAACGCTCTACAGAAATTATAGTTTTTGGTCAATTTCAAAAAACTTACATTATTGGTGCTGTTGCTGATGAATTAGTGCTAATTGACCAACACGCTGCCCATGAACGCATTTTATTTGAGCATTACCGCAATCAGGTTTATCGTTCAGGCATGGCCTCAGAAAAACTATTGATACCGCTTACTTTTGCATTGAATGACTTACAGAGTATTATTCTTCAAGAGCATTTAGGCCAATGGAACAAACTGGGCTTTCAGATAGAATTATTCGGCAAAAATACATTCATTGCCCGCAAGATTCCATCCTTGTTAAAGCGTGAAAACCTAGAGCGGCTTATTGCCGATGTACTTGATGAGCAAGAGCTATTCAGCCAAAGCGGCAAACTTGATGAAAGCACTAATCGTATTTTAGAATCTACCGCCTGCCATTCGGCCATTCGTGCCGGTGATAGCCTCAGTATGGCTCAAATGCAGGGCATGGCTGATAATCTTAGTCAAATCAATATAAATCTATACTGCCCGCATGGCCGACCTGTGATGGTCAACATTCAGGCAAAAGAACTTGAAAAACGTTTTAAGCGCATTGTCTAAGCCTCTAAAACCCTATTCAACAGGCTCTAAATAGCTTCGGCAAGCCTGTGGCAAATCTGGCTTACTTTTAATGTAGTTAATAAAAATATCTTTCAAATCCCAAGGCAATTCTTGCTTTAGTTGTTGAGGACTGACCAACGCCAATCTATTGCTGGTCAGCAGATGATAATCAGTCAGAAAAACCAATGCCGAAGACTCTTCCACTTCAGTATTTTCAATAGGATAAAGCAAGGCAAAGGGGTCTATGCGCCGACCCTTACGCCAATCAAAAAAAGGCTGCGCCAAAATAGAAAATTGCCGGCGGTTCAGGCTGACCAATAGTGGCCGATTAGCGTAGGGGATAAATCTATAGATGTCATAGACCAGTAATTGTTTGCCAATCAGTAATGGCTCATTGGCGTATTCGGCTTTGCCCACGGGTAATAATGAACGATATTCGGCTTGCGGAACGTATTCACCAGCCACCAAGGCAGCATGCACCCATTGCCGAACACAGCGCCAAAGGCCGGTACTACTGCGTCGTCGCCAACGAAAGGGCAATGGTTCGCTGAGCTTGGCCTCAACCTTGGCTAATTGCGCTTGGTCTATAATGCGTTGGTCAGGCTTATCCAAAGCAGAATAGGTGGCCACTGTTTTAGAGGTTATCTTAAAAGAGCCATCGGCCTTGCGCTGCATAATCAGGGTTAGGCTTACTAAGGCTCGCCCGTAAGAGCCGGCATCAAGCAGAGTAGTCGGATAAGACATACGCTTTCTCCGACTAAGACGCTGGGCATGGCCGGCAATCACAACATCAAATAATGGTGGAAGCTGCTCGGCCAGCATTCCAGACACATTGCTAAAACCATCTTCGTACTCGGATGCCCTCAGCCTGCTACCGCTATGAAACAACCCTATGCGAAGGTCTGCACTTTGCAAAGTTTGTGCGCTGCTGAGACCAACCGCTAGGGGCGATAACAGCTGTAATTGCGGATTGTTGCGCTGGGCTATCTTAGTGCTGCTTCCAGTAGCGGTTAAGCCGATAATGCCTATTTTGAGGCCGTTTGTTGTATAAACCAAACTGGGTTGCCACGGTGTTTGCGGATAGGCCACATTAGCTGATAACCAAGCAAAATCAGACTGCTTAGCCCATTCTGAAAGCTGTTCAGCAGAGTAATAGAGGTCTGAATTACCCACTGCCACGGCCGTATAGCCGAGCTTGTTGAATGCAGCAATAATTGGAGCAGTTTTATCTAATAGCGGATAGGGAGTTAAGAAGTCGCCGGCATCAAGCAATATAAAAACATCGGCATCAGAGCGCAATTCAACGATGATTGATGCTAAATGCGCCAGCCCACCCGGCGGGCGTGAGTGATGCAGTCGCTGCTCTGTATGCAGGCGACCACGCAAGTCTGAAGTAGCGGCCACGACTACTTTTAGCTCTTCAGCCAAAGCCAAGCCTGAACAGTAGGTGCTTAATATAGCTAGCAGTAAGCAGCTAGTACGGGTCATCAGTGTACAAGAGTTGATTTTCTTCAGTATCAACTATTCCGCCATGCTTGGCACATTCTTGAAACGCTGTCTTGGCTTTATCTGGCTGATTGAGGCGGTGCAAGTACAATACGCCAAGATTATTCCAGCATTTAGCATGCTGAGGATTGGCTGCGAGGCATTTTTGAAACGCCTCTAGAGCCATAGAAAAATCTTTCAGACTATAATAAGTCACCCCCAGCCAGTTCCAAGCTGCGGCAAAGCCCTCATCAACTACTAAAGCACGGCGAAAGTAATCTACAGCATAGCGCAGCATTTGCCGCTTATATGACACATAGCCCAAGTTATACCAGCCCTGCGCACTGTCTGGCTCTAGTCTTGTATAGCGCATAAAGCAATTATAGGCGTCTTTAAGCTGACCAATCTCTGTTAATAATTCTCCGGCCTTAAACCAATCAGCACTGCTATGGCGATTGCTTTTAAGGCTTCGGCGCAACTCTTCTAGCTTAATTAACTGCTCTTTTTCACCAACGTTTTGAGGCAAATCAAATAAAAGTTCTTTATTCCAGTTCGGTGCTGCCTGCGACAACCAGCGCTTAACTTGCTGTGGTTTTTTTATTCTGCTAGACACCGTCCGAGCGGCATCTTCTTTACCCATGTTAGAGTAAATCTGCGCCAATAATCCCCATAAAAGATCATTATGCTGTAACTCTAAAATCTGTTCTTCTAACTCAGTCGCAAAAGCTTCTCCAGCACCGGCAAGGCCGTAGATATCTAATAGTTCTTCCCATATTTCAGGAAAAAAAGCTGCGTGCAAACGCAAGTTTCGGATGGCTTTTAGGGCTAGCTCTGGCTTATTTGCTGCTATTAACCCTCGTGATAAGGTTATCCATAAGTAGTCATCTCGCAAAGTAGCTGATGCTTGGCTAAGGCAATCAAAGGCTTTTTCCCATTCTTGTTGCTCAATGTAGAGTCTGCCCAAGCTCTGCCAAGCAGAAAAGTTATCGGTGTTAATTTCTGTGAGCCGTAGCAACGCCTCAGTCCCCAGCTCTAATTGCTTCTGATAGATAAGCCCTTGTGCGATGCTCCAAAACAGATTCTTATATTCTAAAGACAACTCAGGATTTTGACCACGAACAGTATTACTCCGTTCAGTATCAAAGCGCACAACAGTCTTATAGGCGGTTATAACAGAACCCGTTTGCAAGTAAAGGCCGGCCAACAACACCGTACTGCGCTCATCTAGCCCGTTTATTTGAGCTAGCTTTTCAAGATTAGCGATGGCACTTTCATAACTACCCAAGGCAATATCTGTGTCTATTAGCTGGGCTAATAATTCTCTTTGTTCAGGGTTGTCATCAAGTAAAATAACTAAGCACGGGCGCAGCTTACGATAATTACTGTGTCTGGTATACAGCTGCCGCAACATCTCTAGGGCATCATGATTAGTTTTATCTAGCTCAATAACTTTAGCTAAGCATTTTTCTGCCTCTGGAATACCCTTGTCTAAAAAATATCGGCTTAATCGCAACCATGCCTCAACATTCTGCTCATCGCACATTATGGCCTTACGAAAAGCATCTATGCCGTCATTGTCACGCTCTAATTTAAGATAACTATCGCCAATGGCCTGCCATGCATCGCTATGAAAGCTATCGTGCTTAAGGCAGTTCTCAAAGTGCAACGATGCCGTATGGTAGTCTTTACTCAAATAACTTATGCGCCCCAGCAGATAATGCGCTCCGGCTAAACGTGGACTATGCTCTATGGCAACTTGCAATAATTCTTCGGCACGGTCTAAATCGTTCTGGTCAATCAGCAATGAAGCATAACAAAGATATACTGATGGATTGCGTGGATCATCCTGAATAGCCTTTTTGAGTATAACTTCGGCTTCGGCTTGGCGACCTAAATAAATCAGCAAACTGGCCAAATTAACCGCAGCATCTGTGTATTCTGGACTATGCTTTATAGCCTGCGCATAGGCTTGCTCGGCTTCTTCGTACTGCCCCAATCTGGTGTAAGATACGCCAATGTTAAAACATGCATCGGCATGCTCGGGATTAATACTTAAAATCCGTTGATAATATTTTAGAGCATTATCATAATCGCCCGCCTCGCCATACAGCGTGGCGCAGTCAAAGGCCAACTGTATGTTATTGGGGTCATGATTACACTTCTTGACAAGGTCTTCAATTTTGTCAAGTAAATCAATCGCTTGAATACTAGGATTAGCTTGTGTAGCCATTACTCTGCAGATTGCCTTCACCACTGTGCATGGCACAACGCTTGCTTTACAGATACTGCTGTAAGCATAAACTGCATACTATACAAACTACGATGAATCCACAAGGCATATACACTTTAGTTTCTTATGGAAAGACCCTGCAAAAGAACATGGAGGGCATTTCTAACAATTTAGCTAACATTCAATCAAGCGGTTATAAGGGCGACCAGCCTGCGTTTCAATCTTTATTTGCTAAAAGTTACGGTGTTCCATCGCAAAGTGATGAAGAGGTTTTTGCTCATCACGAGCATTTAGCACCCTATACAGGGGTGGGTACTCTATATGTTTCTATTGCAGCGATGGGTACGAATTATGATCAGGGTGATTTTAGACAGACTGGTAATCCGTATGATGTTGCCATTATGGATCAAAATGCCTTTTTTAGCATTGATACTGCACGTGGAGAGCGCTATACCCGTGCCGGAAACTTTATGCGTAGTACCGATGGTCAGCTGATAACCAGTAACGGCTATCCGGTTATTGGTCAGAACGGCCCCATAATGATTCAGGGAGAAAATTTTGGAGTCGGCGAAGACGGCTCGGTTAGCGTAGATAATCAGATTGTAGATCGATTAAAAATAGTTTCATTTCCCGATCCATACAAACTGATGAAGACCGGTGGCTCATTATTTGCGTCACCTTTAGCGGGCAATGAGCCTCAAATAGTTGAAGGCGCACGCTTGCTGCAAAGTACCCTAGAGGGTTCTAACGTAAATACATTTTCAGAGATGGTGCGCATGATTGATGCTAATCGATCATATTCGTCAATGCGGCGCATATTAACATCTGCCGACCTTGCCAATGAGCAGGCCATAAGTTTAGGTAACGTATAAAGTCGTAAGACAGGGAGACATAGCACTATGATGCGTTCATTATTTTCTGCCGCCACAGGCATGGGGGCTCACCAAAAGCAAATTGATACCGTAGCCAACAATCTAGCCAACGTAGGCACGGTGGGCTTTAAGAAAAGCCGCAATAATTTTCAAGATCTTCTGTATCAGATTGAGCGTCCGGCCGGAGCAACTTCATCGCAGAATACCATACTGCCAGCGGGTATTTTCTCTGGTCATGGTGTTCAGCTAGTATCAACAGATAAGCTCTTTACCCAAGGCGACATGCGTAACACCAATGCCGAGCTAGATATAGCTATTGAAGGCGATGGTTTTTTTCAGATTATTCAACCCAACGGGTCTATTGCTTACTCTAGAGCGGGCAATTTTCAGCGTGATCAACAGGGCAGAATGGTTACTCAGAACGGCTTTCCGACTGAGCCAGAAATTCTTATTCCTCAAGATACGCGTACGGTTCAAGTTGGTGCAGACGGAACAGTAACCGCCTTAATTGGGCAAGAAACCCTGCCCACAGTTATTGGCAACATTCAGTTAGCACGCTTTATTAACCCTAGTGGATTAACTCCCTTGGGCAAAAACCTTTACAATACATCGGCCTCATCGGGAGCACCCATAGTGGAAAATCCGGGTGAAAATAACATGGGTACTCTAAATCAGTTCTTTTTAGAAATATCCAACGTTAGCGTAGTTGAAGAAATGATTAATATGATCATGGCTCAGCGTTCGTACGAGGTTAACTCTAAGTCTATCCAGACTTCTGATGAAATGCTGCAAACAGCTAACCAATTGGTTCGCTAATTTAGAATAAGAAACTAGAAACTAAGCCATGAAATATAAAGGCATAATTCGCTTTGCAGTCCTAACGGCACTGCTACAGTCAGCACTGGCATTCAATACAGTCTATGCCGTTAGTATTGTGATTGATGTTTCTCCAGAAATCGCAGTTAATAATAGCAGCGTTAAACTGGGTGAAATAGGCGAAGTCAGCGGAGCTAATCACCAGTTAGTTGAATTATTTAAGGGCATTGCGCTGGGTAGGTCTCCCCTCCCCGGACGCAGCCTCAGACTAAGCAAAGCTCTGCTTGATTCTAGGATTAAGCAAAAAGTTGGCAAAAAGCATAACTATATTATCAACATGCCTAACAGCGTACTGATTACTCGTCAGGCGCAAATTGTAACGGCTTCTGAAATTGAAGCGCATCTTCTTGAACATATTGAAGATAGATTTAGCGAGGGTGAAGCTCACACAGAAATAGAGATTACCTCACGCATCTCTGATGTAAAGGTTCCTTTAGGTGAGCTGTTTTGGAATATTAAGCAAAATGGACGAACTATTAATGCTAGTCCTTTAAGCAGTTATCATATGTCTATTGAGCAAAATGGCCAAGTTGTGTGGCAGGGCATATTTCAGGTTCGCAAAAAGATTTACAAAGACGTGGTTCAAGCTAGGCGCAGCATTAATCGCAATGCCATAATTGGTGCTGATGATGTAGAGCTGGTGCGTCAAGATATTACCCGTAATACTGGCGACAAATACATTTATAACTTGAATGAGGCCATTGGACGGGTTGCTAAACGTGGATTAGCTGCTGGCGAAGGTTTGCGAGAGGGCGTAGTAGTTAAGGCACTTGATGTAAAAGAAGGTTCGGCGGTTACCGTGATTTATCAGGGCAAGCATTTTAGCCTTAAAAGCCCTGCAGTAGTAATGATAGGTGCCTCATTAGGCGATTTTATTCCAGTTAAAAACTTGCAGTCTGGCAAAATTATCCACGGCATTTTAACTGATGCTGATACGGTCAAAATAGATTAATAGATTAAATGCAAAAGCTATCATCATCGCACTTAATAATTAGTCTGGGACTAATGCTGTGTATCTTCTTGGGTGGCTGTTCTAACGAAGAAATTATGCCCATTAATCTGCCCGGGCCCGCAAATGCGCAGCAAGATAATCTGGCCATGATTAACGGCTTAACCCAACAGCAGCAAACCACAGGCACTGGTGCCTATGAAGGCTCGTTATGGAGCGGCATTGCCTCATGGGGCAATTTGCTTCGTGATAATCGTGCTCGTTATCCGGGCGACTTGCTAACGGTTACTGACTTACAGCAAATATCTGATTTAGCAAAACTTCCCGTTGAAGAAGCTAACTTTACTCCAGAACAGCTGGCTCTTAGTCCCGAGGCTCGCTATCAGTACATATTGCAGCAAATATCCAGAGAGCAAAATGGAATACTAAGCAATGTTAATCAGATTGAAGTAGAGGTGCTACAGTCTTTGCCCAATGGCAACATGATGGTTTTTGGGTCTTATCCTCCGGTATATCGCCATCAGAATCGGGTTAAATACGTAGTGTCATTAAGCGGAATAGTGCAGCCTTCGGATGTATCTGCTGATAATTCAATTAGTGCGCTCAAAGTCAGCCGTGCCGATTATAGAATAACACGCTTCGTAACGGCTCCAGCTAATCCTCCTAACCCAGGTTAAACATGCCAACACACTTAAAAAATATCATGAACAACATGCTTAGGAATGGCCGAATACTATTTCTTTTATTGTGTGCGCTATGGATGAGTGCCGATGTGGCCTTAGCCATTCGTGTTAAAGATGTCGCCTACCTACGTGGCGCTCGCTATAACCAGCTAATTGGCTATGGTCTAGTGGTTGGTCTTGATGGAACGGGCGACAGTGCCGGTAGCTTACTGGCACGTGCTCCACTGCGTAACGCACTAGAAAGAATGGGCATATCTATAGAATCTAATGATGTGGTTGGCCAAAGTATTGCCGGAGTTTTAGTCACTACGTCCCTGCCACCCTTCTCTAAGTCGGGCTCAAGGCTTGATGTAACCGTAGACACTTTGGGTGATGCGTCATCATTGCGGGGCGGAACGCTAATGTACACGCTACTTTATGGCCCAGATCAATTAGTTTATGCAACTGCTCAGGGTGCTCTTGCTGCTATTCCTAAGGGCATTGAACGTGGTGCTGGCGGTAATAATGTTGACCAAAAATCTAATCTAGTACCCACCAAAAGTTATGTTTTGGGCGGAGCTTTGGTTGAAAATGAGCTTGATCTAAAACTTAATACCCGAACACGCCTTTATTTTAATTTGCAAAAAAGCGACTTTACCACTGCCTTTCGGTTGGCAGAAATAATCAATCGTGAATTAGGTGACAATACCGCTAGAGCCAAAGATAGCGGTGCTGTGGAGGTTTTGGTACCCAAAAGCTATTTAGGGCGCTCGGTTGAGTTAGTCGCTCGCATTGAAAACTTAGAAATATTGCCCAGCAATGAAGCCGTTGTAGTTATTGACCAGCGCACCGGTTCTGTGGTTATGGGGCAGCATGTTCGTATCTCACCCATTGCTATATCTTATGGCACTTTAAGCATTGATATTGGCGGTACTGTTGACCAACAGCTTGGTGACGATGTGTTTTTATTTAAGGGCGAAGTTGACCTAAAAGAGATTGTAGACGGTCTTAACAAAATTGGTGCTTCTAGCTACGATTTGGTTGAAATATTAAAAATAATTGATGCGGCTGGGGCTTTGTATGCCCGGCTTGAATTCCGATAAAGGTTTATATGCGAACAGATATATTTCCTCAGATAACTTATCAAAATAATCTTGATAAAGCAGGCAGAGTGCAAAGTGCCGCTCAGAGAAAAGATGAACTGCGTCAAGCAGCTCTTGAATTTGAGGCTTTATTTTTAGAGCAGATGATGAAAGAGATGCGCCAAAGTCTGCCTGAAGATCAACTAATTCCGACCGAACCTATTTTTGTAGAAATGCTAGATGGCGAGCTGGTACGGAAAGTCATAGAAAATGGCGGCATTGGCATGGCCAAGCTGGTTGAAGACTCATTCAACGATTAATTTGCATTAGTAATCTTAGCCTATTAATAATTCAGTTATCGCCCTTAAATGCCGATAACGTTTACGTAGTTGAGACGGTTATTGCAATCGCTATAGCATGTAGGTAGAGTTTGTTGCAGAATGTTGCTGTGTAATGTAACTAATAATGTCACTACAATGCACAAAAGGAATGAATTTAGCATTCCTTATAGTTGCATTAGCAGGAGACACTCATGAAGATTAACACATACAAACCAGAAAAAATTGATGGGGGCACTAGCTCACCCAAGCGTAGCGAACAAAGAACCCCAAGTGCTCAAACAGAACAATCTCAGCAGATAGATTCAGGCTTAAAAAGGTCTGAATATTTACGGAATATCCAAAATAGCATCAACGATGCGCCCGATGTTCGTAGCGATTTAGTCAAGCACATCAAGGCCAAAATTGTCAGCGGTGAGTATCAAATTGATGAGGGTAAGCTCGCTGATAATCTGCTCAAGTCTTCACTAGATGAAGATATTGAACCACAGGGCTAGGCGACCATGCCTGAAGATTTTTATTCTAAGTTACTAGCCATCCTTGATGAGCAGGTGCAACTACACGTTAATCTGCGTAGCTGTCTTGAGTACGAACTTGCCAATGATGGTCAGCTAGATAGCAATGATTTTTTAGGCGTTCAGCGTCAAAAACAGAGTCTTGCCGAGCGTTCAAGAATAATAGAAAACAAGCGTTTGCAACTGTTCAATAATTCTTTTACAGAGCATTTGCCACGACTGGCTGAAATTATTAAGCACGCCCCTGATCAACATGCCAACAAACTTACCCAGTATCGTCTTGATTTAAGTAAGTTAGCTGATCAAATCAAGCACCTTACGCAAAAAACATCGGCACGTGCCAATGCACGTCTTATCGCAATAAATTCAACCCTCAAAGCCATTTATGATTATGCATCACGCTACAGCGTGTACTCATCTAGTGGCACCTTAGCAAATAAACCGCCTAGTTTTCGTAAAACATCAGTCTAGTTGGCAAGAGCATTGCTTTAACATAACTGAAGAAGTTTTTTTTATACGAGATGCTTTATGGGCGGTTCACTATTTGGACAATTAGATTTAGGTAAACGTGCGCTAAATGCTCAACAAACCGGCATGAGTGTAACCGGGCATAACATAGCCAACGTTGATAATGAAAACTATTCTCGGCAAAAAGTAAACCTAGAAGCCCAGCATCCAGCCCAAACCATGCTTGGTGCCGGAGTTGATGTGGTGGGAGTTAAAAGGGTTGCCGACAAGTTTATTGATAAGCGCCTAGTTGTTGAACAAAGCAAAAATGGAGAGCTGACTATTCGTCAAGCAGGCTTAAAGCGTCTTGAAGAGCTATTCAATGATGCTGAAGGACGAGGCCTACGCAATGAATTAAATGAATTTTGGAATTCTTGGGGGCAACTCGCCAATGAGCCAGAAAATGAATTGTTCCGCAAAGAGCTAATCTCTAAGTCGCAAGCACTGGCAACCCGAATGCGTAATGTTCATGCTGAAATACAAGAAGTTCGCCGTGAATACAATGGTCGGGTCTCAGCCACTGTAGACAAGATAAACCAACTAGCCAAGCAATTAGTAGAGCAAAATCAGCTTATTCACCGCACCGCTAAGGGCCGTGGAGAAGCCAACGACCTCCGTGATGAACGTGAGGGTACGCTTAAAGAATTATCTAAACTGATTGATATTCGCACCACAGAGCAGGGCAATAATGTATCAGTTGCCCTTAGTGATGGCTGGCCGCTGGTTACCGGCACTAAGGCTAATCGTCTTGAAGCATCATTTGTTCATAGCGAAACCGGTTTATTTAGTGTGCGAGGCGTTGATACTAACGGAATCTCCTCAGACTTAACCCGCATTATCAAAAGTGGAGAACTTCGGGAATTTCTTATGATTCGTGATGAAACGGCTGTGCATTTCTCAAATAAACTAGATGAATTAGCTGCCGAGCTTAGCTTCAAAATCAATCAGTTACATAATCCGGGTACAGGCATAAACTCTACTCGTGATCGCCTAAAAAGTGCCTTTGCTCTTAGAGATGACGCCGTAAGCAAGCCGCTGCCTTTCTTGCAAAGCGGTGTTTTCAGCGTACAACTGGCCGACCCCAACGGGCGTCTACTTGATAAATATTCTGTTGATATAGTCGCTGGAGAAGACACCATTGGCAGCATTATCGCCAAAATTAATGCGACTGTGGCTGATCCAACTAAGTTTAGTGCCTCGTTAGCCCCTGACGGCAGCGTTATGTTGGAAAGCAAGGGGCCGTACAATTTTATTATCAGCGGTGACCAAACAAATTTTTCGGCAGTGATGGGCTTTAATAACTTCTTAGAAAGTCTTAACGGAGCGGCCGATATTCATGTTAATCCGTTTTTGGTTGAAAATCCTAACTATGTGGTTACCGGTAATAACCTAGCACCCGGTGATAATACTCGGGCTATAGATATTCATCAGTTGCAGTTTTCGCCAACAATGCAGGCTAATAGCATAACTTTTGATGAGTTCTATAGCGGAACCGTAGCCGAATTGGGATTATTGCTTAATCGCACCGCCACCGAAAAAGAAAATCAAGATGTTGTGCTTGACCAGTACGAAAAGCTCCGCAATGAAATATCATCGGTGAACATGGATGAAGAAGTTGCCGACATGGTTATGTATCAGCGCGGTTTTGAGGCCGCCTCAAAGTTTATCTCTACCATAGATGAGATGACTGGAACAGTTATCAACATGTAACTTAGGACAACCACCGTGCGTGTTACCAATCTTACCAAAAAAATAGATGTTCTGCGGAACATGAACAAAAATGAAGCCAATATGCAAAGGCTTCAAGAAAACTTGTCATCGGGCAGGCGCATTAATAGTATGTCTGAAGACCCCGTTTCAGCGATTCTTTCTCAAGACTTTAGAACGCAGATTTCATTTTTGAATAGCTTGAAATCTAACATTGAGTACGACTTCATTTGGATGGACAGAACTGAAAATGAACTAAAGAACATTGCCGATATTCTTAAACGCACTAAGGTACTTGTGCTTAGTCAAGCTAATGGCACCGAAAATGAACAAACACGCCGTGTAGCTGCCGAAGAAATTAAGGCTATGATTCAAAGTTTGATTAACTCTGGCAATGCCAACATCGGCAAACTCAACATATTTTCAGGCAGTCTTACTTTTACAGAACCCTTGGTAGAAATGCCCGCTATCGTTGATGCCGATTTTCGTTATGTTCCAACGCATGAGCTTAATCCTGAAGTGCCTAAAGATAGAGTTCTGCTTGATTATCCACGGCAATGGACACCCCTGAACAGTATTCAGTTTGACGGCTATACCAATCATGAATACGTCGTCAAAATTGTTGAGGGCGGTGAGCTAGGTCGGGCCAGATTCAAGGTTTCTGCCGATGGCGGTAAAAGCTGGGGCGATGAGCATGCCCTAGTCAATAATGCCAAGGTGATTAATCCTGATGACCCCCACGTAGATAAAGTTTTCTTGCGTATCAGCGATGCCACGCAGGCCTTTGATGAAGGCATGGAGTTTAGGTTTAAACCTAATCCACCGGTCATCTATGCGGGCAACAATCAAAAGCGCAACATAGAAACCAGCGAAGGCGAATTATTGCCGATTAACGTTACCGGCCAAGAAGTGTTCTTCGCTAATCCTGATAAACCTGAAACAATTGATATTTTTAATCTTATGTTCAGGGTTCATCGTGCCATGGTTGATAATGATCAAGACACACTTATGCATAGCGTTGGTGATATGGATTTTGCCTTTGAGCAAGTGCTCTTACCTCGTGCCGACCAAGGTTCTGTGCGGCGTGAGCTAGAAACACGCCTAGAAAAACTAGGCCAACGTGAATTCAGCAAAACCGAACAACTGTCAAACGTTGAAGATCTTGATATTGCAGAAACTTCGGTAAAAATGAACCTAGCTGAAGCGCAACAAAAAGCGGGCTTAGACAGTGCTGCGAGGTTGCTACAGCCTACGCTATTAAATTTTATTAAATAAGTCTTAACGAAAATCTATATTGGTGAGCACTTTGGCGCATATCTTGATTTACATTAAGGTAATTAAGTACCAAGAGACTTAACACAAAATTAATAAGCGGAGGCATTGTGCTTATTCTAACACGTAATTTAGGCGAAGCAATAACTATTGGTGATGAAATTAGAATTGAAGTCATTGAAGTTAAAGATAAGCAGGTCAAATTAAAAGTTGATGCTCCAGAAGTTTGGCGCATATCTTGATTTACATTAAAACAAAGTACAAAGAGACTTAACACAAATTAATAAGCGGAGGCATTATGCTTGTTCTGACACGGAGGTCGGGTGAATCAATAGCTATTGGTGATGAGATTAAAATTCAAATCATCGACATTAAAGGTAAGCAGGTTAGGTTAGGGGTTGACGCTCCACGGAAATACCCAATTCATCGCGAAGAGGTTTATATAAAAATTCAAGAAGAAAACCGCCTCGCAGCGAAAAAGGCTCCGCTAGCACTAAGGCCAATTAAAGAGTTTATGAAGTTCAGAAATAAAGATTGAAAATACTAGAGCCTAAGTGAGGCTTCTGCATAGTTTCTGAGCAAAAATTTGTTGACAGAATAATTACCGTAACTTTGGCTATAAAAGTCAGTAAAGTTATTGTTATCAGAAGGTTTATTGTGAAGGAAGTGGAGTAACACAAAAGGGAATAATAACAAAATTACAACTGCAGAATTACTATTTAACAAGTTGAATTATTTATGATGAAATTTGAATTCATTGATAATAATAATTTCTTAAAAATTAATTCTAAAGTGTAATTGGGATGTGCCGATAATGTTCATACAGTATGGACGTGAGGCTGTAGGCCACGCCGAGTGTTTTCTTGGGTGTGGTGTTTTAAGATAATTAAGGATAGCTAAAATGGAAATTACAACCACCAGATTTGGAAAAATTAACGTTGATGAAGAGTCTATCATCACCTTTAGCGAAGGCATGCTGGGCTTTTCTAAGTACAAGACTTACGCTGTATTAGATGATGAGCTTGGCGAACCCTTTCAATGGATGCAATCTATTGATGAACCTTCATTGGCCTTTGTAGTCATTGAGCCCAGCAAACTATTGAATGATTACCATTTTTCACTGCGTAAAGAGCAGGTTAAGGGCATTGATGCTACCTCGGTTGAAGACCTTGATGTATTGGTAATAGTTTCTATGGCTAATTCTATTGTAGATGTAACGGTTAATCTGCAAGGTCCCATAGTTATCAATCGGACTAATCGTAAGGCTCATCAGGTAGTGCTTAATAATCCGGAGTTCTCTACCCGATATCAGCTGTTCTCTGATGTTCCAGATGACCAAGAAGGCTGGTGCGAAGCCGTGGAAAAAGAAAACCAAGTGGCCTCGGTGCGTATAGCTGCAAGCTAAGGCACATGCCGAATAATAAATGTTTTGGCTAAGGCTATCCCTCTTTTCTACTTAAGCCAAAAACGGGGATGAAACAATACTAGTATCGTCATAAACTCAAGCCGGCCTAGTATCATCCCCAACGCCAGTACCCATTTTGCCCAATCTGAAAAATGAGCAAAGTTTCCCGTTGGACCAATGGGACCAAGACCCGGCCCCGTATTGCTGATTACCGTTGTCGCAGCACTTATTGAGACCAAAACCGAATGCCCATCTAATGAAATGAGGCAGGCTATGCCAATCACTGATAGCATAACTACAAACAAATAGGCTTGAATATGCCCCAAAGACTCTAAGGTTATGGTGTTTTTGTCTAATTTAACTTGCCTGATGGCTTTAGGATGAATTATAAGTAGTAGCTCTTTGCGTAAAAACTCCCATAGCAGTATAACCCGAATAATTTTTATTCCGCCGCCGGTGCTGCCAGCGCAGCCTCCGATAATCGTTACTACCAATATGGTAACTTCAACAAAACTGCCCCATAGAGCATGATCTGCTGATGAGAGACCCGTAGTAGAGATTATGCTTGCAACCTGAAAAAATGAATCGGTTAGTGCATCGCCAATTGACAGCCCCAAGTTAAGTATTAAATGCACGGTGTAAGTCAGACTGACCAAAATAGTTATTCCAATCAGCCATCGCCATTCAATATTCTTAAAATATGTAAAAATACTGCCTTTAGCACTAAATAGACGATAATGCAGACCAAAGTTGGTTGCGCCCATTAGCATAAAGAAAATTGTTACCCATTCAATAAGTTTATTATCGTAAGCACCAATAGAAGCACTTTTAGGACTAAATCCACCGGTAGACATGGTGGTCATACTATGGTTTATCGCATCAAACAACGACATTCCCGCTAATGAAAGAGCCAAAATGTTGGCTAAGGTTAATAATCCATAAACCAACCACAATGCCTGAGCGGTATTCTTGATATGCGGAGTAAGTTTTTCTGAATAAGGCCCCGGAAACTCTCGCCGATACAGTTGCATACTGCCCATACCCAAGGTTGGCAAAATCACGAGGGCTAAAATAATTATCCCCATGCCACCAAACCATTGCGTAAGGCTACGCCACAAAAAAATGCTGTTCGGTATTTTGTTGAAGTCAGTAAGAATAGTTGAGCCAGTTGTTGTAAAGCCCGATGCCGACTCAAATAAAGCATCAGTAAATAACGGAATAGTGCCTGATGAATAATAAAATACAGCCCCATAGACAGCCGTAAAAAACCAGCTGATGACCACTATACCAAAGCCTTCTTTTTCATTTATAGCTACAACATTTCTGCCGCATATTCTTAACCCAATGGCCAGCAATATGCTGAATGCAGAAAAAATAGCCAGACGAATCCAAATATCTTCGTTATAGATAAATGACATTACCGAAATTAAGACAGATCCCCCACTAAGAAACATCGTTAATACGCTAATAACATTAGCAATAACAGAGAAGCGCATGATGGTTTTTAATTATGGTAACAGTCAAGAAACTAACCCGATGACTAATAATGCCCAAGGTTATCAGTCTTGCCTAGGGTACAAGTTTTGCTAAAAAATTCCAATTAGTGTGTAATTTGTTATTATTTGTTAGCCAAAAAAGTTATTTTTGCACACAATAAGTCTTAACAGAACAATCTCATGAATAAGGAAGCGTCGCCAATAATTGAAAAAATCGAAACAATTCGTAAAGCTAATGGGCTTACCAAGCAACGGTTATCCGAGATTTTAGACATAAAGCCACAGACCTACCAAAACTATCTTGGACGGCAAAAGAGCAAGCCTAGCGTAGATCTGATTATTAAGGTAATTTGTGAGTTTTCGGTTAACCCCTACTGGCTATTGCTGAATACAGATGGCCCTAAGTATGCCTATGAAAGTGATGACAATCTGTATTCTAAGGTATATCGTGTAGCTGATGAAAACGGTAAGTGCGACTTATCAGGCGACAAGCATTCTAGGGCTATCGCTCTTTTTGCCGAAGCAATGGCGCTCTATGCAGATGAAATAACTCACCACACTGATGAAGTTGCTGAAAAACTACGTGAACTTGATGAAACATCTTTAGATGACGCCTTGGAAACATTAGACTATTTGGGTAAAATAATCAAAGGAATAAAAAAAGAGCGTTTTTAGTTCAAAAACCCTTGATTAAATACTATAGTGCTGTTAATCTAACCGCAACCTATGGTGGTGTGTATTAGAGACAGTTAAAGTGGAGCGGGTAGTGACAGGCGTAGTTAAAAAGTTTATGGATGGTAAGGGTTTTGGTTTTATTAAGCCCGATGAAGGCGATTTTGATGTTTTCTTTCATCAAAGCGAAATTTTAGTTGAAGGCTTTAGATCTCTTCGCGTTGGTCAGCGTGTTGAATTCGTTATGGAAGAGAGCGATAAAGGCCGTTCTGCACGACAGGTCAAACCTATTTCCTAAGTTGTTCCAAACAGCTGTAGATTAGGTGAAGTAAGGCAGATGATACCATTTGATGCAGTCCATAAGCTGTTAGTAGAGGCTTTTCCCGGAGACGAGATATTGCTGAGCGATGACGGCCAAGACGGTGAACATTACAGCCTAGTTGTTGTATCACAGCGTTTTGAGGCTGTTTCTATGGTCAAGCAGCACAAGATGGTTTATGATGCTCTAGGTACTGTTGTAGGAGCTGAATTGCATGCCTTGGCGTTGCGAACTTACACTCCTCAGCAGTGGAAAAGTGCTGTAGATCAAAATAAATCTTAATTGTTGTTTAATTGGAGGTTGAGTATGGCTTGGTGGGTTGTATTTAGTGCTGTGGGGTTGATTGTGACTTGCTCGCTACTATCCTTAGCAATGTTTTTAACCGGAGATGAGGAATAATGTTTGCAACCTTAGGTTCAATAATTGAGATATTTCTTTGGATTTGGATAGCCATTATAGCAGTCCTTCCGGGCGTATTTATGGGTGGCCTCAAAATGTGCATCGGAGCAACAATTATGACCTACTTCAAAAAGGGTCAAGACTAGGTTAATTGCCCTCGCAGTTGAGCCTCAAACTGCTGTTCTATTTTATTTGCGATACGGCTCCTGATTTTGGTAGCCTCTTTGTTGCTAAGGGTTTGATCGCTTTTTTGAAGAGTGAGTGCAAAGGCTAGACTTTTGCGACCATCCTCAAAGTTTTCGTATAAATCAAACAACTCAACATTAGTCACGTAATTGCCGCCGGCTTTATAGATGCCTTGGCGCACATCTTCAGCCGGAGTGCTTTGGGGAACCAAAAAGGCAATATCCTCTAAAATTGGTGGCGTAGATGGAATAGGCCGCACGTTGACCACGGGTTGATAAGCCTTGCTGAGCGTGGCTATGTCTAGCTCAAAATAGAAGGCTTCGCCATCTAGTTCTAGTTCATTGGTGAGCCGTGGATGAAGGGTTGCTACCTTGCCAAGCCTTTGGTCATTAAGCATAATGTAGGCTGATTTATGCGGATGATCTGCTCCATCGGCACCACGAACATAGCTAACAGAATAGATCTTTAGTCGCTCTAATAGTTGCTCAACTATGCCTTTGCAATCAAAGAAATCAAAGTTGTTTGCGCTTCCCGACCAATCACGATGACTAGATTGACTGCCATAAATTAATCCGCAGAGCATCTGTTGCTCATACGGTAGCTGTTGCCCCTGATCAATGAACACAGCACCAATCTCGAATATACTTACCCCGGCTCTAAATCGCAGATTGCTCTTGGCCGTATGCAGTAACTCTGGCAACAAGAAACGCCGTAGATGACGCTTGTTTTGTGACAGAGGGTTAATCAAACTAATTGAGCTATTTGGCTTATCTTCAGGATAAATATTTAACTCGGCATCACGAGAGACCAATGAATACGTTATAACTTCGTCCATGCCCATGCCAACCAGCAATGGTTTAATGCGCTGCACTAAAATATTTTCGTGATGGGGCATTATTTGGACTTGGTCATTGCCCCTAATCAGGGTTGGTTGCAAGCGATTGTAACCGTAAATCCGCCCTAGTTCTTCTGTAATATCAACTGGATGGTTTACATCCATGCGATATGCTGGAGGCGAGATTTGCCACGGTTCGCCACGCTTTACAGTAAAATCTAGCTTGGTTAGCGTTTCGTAGATAAAGTCTTCGCCAAGACTGGTACCTAAGATGCGTTCAACATCGGCGATAGCTATTTCTATGGTCGGCGAATGATAGGGCTGCGGATAGCAATCTGCTAATTGCTGATTGATAGTTCCGCCACAGCTAGACACAATTAGCTCGGCAACCCGTAGAGCAGCCTCTACGGTATAGGCTGGTGAAAGATTCTTGCCAAACCGTTCCGATGCTTCAGTAAATAGTTTTAGAGACTGCGCCGCTTGCCTGATAGTAATATAGTCAAAGTTCGCCGCCTCAATTAGTATATTACAACTCTCAGGGCGTATCTCTGAGCTTTCACCGCCCATAATGCCCGCAATACCAATAATGCCTTGCTCATCGGCGATTACCGGTATTTTTGAACTCAATGGCCGCTCTTCGCCATCAAGAGTAGTGAACGTGTCGCCATCAGCGGCCATCCGCACGTTTATTTGCGGAATAGAGTTTTGGCTGCGCTGTTGCAATCGGTCATAATCGTAGGTATGCGTGGGCTGCCCCATCTCAAGCATTACGTAGTTAGAGGCGTCAACTACGGCATTAATCGGCCTTATGCCGGCTAGCTCAAGCCTTTGCTGAAGCCACTTTGGCGATGGCTTTATGCTTACTCCCTCTACAAATACAGCTGAAAAGCGCGAACAAAGCTCTGGTTGAGGCAGATTAATTTGCACATACTCTGTGTTAGGTTGGCCTTGCTGAGGCAAAACCTTAGTCGTTAAGGGTGGCTCACCAATCAGCACTGCGGTTTCACGAGCAATCCCACGCACAGAAAGCAGATGCGAAAAACCACCCTTAATGTCAAACATCAATATTTCTTGACCAAGGTAGTCTTTAAGACTTGCGCCTACTGGAGCATCTTTGGGTATAATCATAATACCTTCATGGTCTTCGCCGCAGCCTAGCTCAAGCTCAGAGCAAAGCATGCCCGCCGATGTTACGCCACGCAGTTTTCCGGGCTTAAGTTTAATAAACTCATCTCTATTCTTGCCACTTCTTAGCACAGCACCAACCAAGGCTAGCGGAGCCTTTAATTGGTTCGGTAACTCTTTGTTTACATACTGAATGATATTGTCGGCACCGGTTACCACAGTTACTGGTTCTGACTGGCCATAATTTACTTCTACTACACAAAGACGGTCGGCATTAGGGTGCTGACTAACAGCCGTAATTTCGCCAACTACCAGCTTATCAGGCGCCCATTCAGAGCCCAGTTCTTCTATTTGCTCTACCTCAAGACCGGCCGAGGTTAGTTTTTCAGCCAACACTTTGGTTGGTGGAAGATTACTTACATATTCAGCTAACCAGCTGACGGGTACTTTCAAAGCCATTCAGATTACTAAAATAAAAATTATCACAACAAGATTATTGGCATTACGCAATAATCATCTTCAAATTATTTTTGAAAATAACTCTCGGGAATTAATCCCAGAAAATATTCCTAAAAAATACTCTTAAAAATCACTTCTGAAGTAACTCCTTAAATAATTCATATAAGTTATTCACAAACCATTAACCCTTAGAACTGATGATTAAACCTAAGATCATTTTGATAAAAATAACGTATGTCTTCAATACCATAAATCAGCATGGCTGGCCGTTCTACGCCAACACCAAAGGCAAATCCTGTCCACTGCTGGGGGTCGTAACCACCATTTTTAAGCACGGCAGGGTGCATCATGCCGGCGCCGGCAATCTCTAGCCATCCGCTGTGCTTGCAAATACGGCAACCTGACTGATTACAGAGGATGCAGTCCATATCAATTTCAATGCTAGGCTCGGTAAACGGAAAATAACTGCCCCGAATACGGATTTGTCGCTTGCTTCCAAACATTTTTTGAGCAAAAAGTTTTATAGTGCCAATTAAATCAGTAAGGCGAATATTTTTACCGATGGCCATGCCTTCAACTTGATAAAATTGATGCTCAGATCGAGTAGTTACATTTTCATACCGATAACATTTGCCGGGCAGAATAACTCTGATCGGATTTGGATTATGCTCTTGCATACAGCGAATTTGACCCGGCGAAGTATGCGTTCTTAAAAGCGTTTTTTGCTCGCTCCAAAAGGTATCCCACATATCACGTGCCGGATGATGTTCGGGGATATTCAGTAAATCAAAGTTATACTCTTCGGTTTCTACCTCTGGTGAATTATAGACAAAAAAGCCCATGCTACTAAATATTTCTTCAATTCTATGTAGCATTTGGCTCAGCAAGTGAAAATGACCTAACTGCGGACGACGCCCCGGCAGTGTTACATCAAGCGATTCTTGCTCGGCTTTTAATTTAATTTCGGCCTTAATCAAATATTCTTGATGCGTCTTGAATTGCTCATCAAGTTCATTCCGAAGTTTGTTCGCCGCTTGACCTACTGTGCGCCGCTGTTCTGGCTCTATATTGCTTAACTCACGCAAAATATTGGTGATAGCTCCCTTTCGTCCCAAATAGCTATGGTACCAATCAGCTAATTCTTGTCGTTGTTGAATATTGTTTAAGCGGCTTAAAGCCTCACTGCGAATACTTTCTAAATCCATGTGCTTGATACGCTATCTTCAAAAGTAAAAAATTACTTCGTACAGGCCAAAAACTGATTGAACTTTACACACAGAGGCAATATACTGCCCTCGTGCCACATTGAGTTCGGCAGAAAACTATAGCCTATTAAAGTCTGGCAAACAATAGCGCAACATTAAAATCTTATAGGACAAATAATGATTAAAGTATCATCACATAAAATAGAGCCTGATATCACGACCAAGGTTGATGCTTGGGTTGTGCAAGTTTTTGAGGGTGAAGACCCATTAACCGAGCTATCAGGGTTAATAACTGTGCCAACGCATATTGTTGAATGGCTCAAAAATAAACTGAACAGCAAGGATTTTAAGGGTGAGCGTGGCGAGTTTAATGCTATTCCGCTAATAATGCCAGACTTTGGACCTCAATGGTTAATCTGGCTGGGAATGGGCAAGCGCAACCCACATAGTGATGCCAAGAGCTTTCCAAAGTACCGCAATGAAGCCTTGGAGGCGGGCGGCAAGCTGGGTAACGGTCTGATGCAGCTTGATGTAAAAACTGCGGGCATTCTTTATAATAATCAGTTAACCAAGCCTAAACATGCTGATTTTGTACTCGGAGTATTGCTGGGCACGTACTCTTTTGAAAACTACAAGCAACCCAAAAAAGATGGTGAAGCCACAAAGTTTGAAGAATTATGGCTGTGCTCTACTGCGGGAAAGCATGATGGATTAGAAGCCGTTCAAGGCCGAGCAGAAGCCATTAATCTGGCTCGTGATTTGGGCAATCATCCGGCTAATAAAATGACGCCCACCATACTTGCCGAGCGTGCTGCATCCATAGCCAAGCAGTCTTCACAGACTACTATTGAATGCCAAGTTATGAATCCTGAGCAAATTAAAGCACAAAACATGAATCTGTTCTTGGCGGTGGGGCAGGGTTCTCAAGAGCCAGCACGCCTCATCACCCTAAAATACAAGCATGATAGCGCATCTTCTAAAGACAAGTTCCGCTTGCTGGTAGTGGGCAAGGGCATTACCTTTGATACCGGCGGAATATCACTCAAACCGCCTGCAAACATGGACGAGATGAAGTTTGACATGTGCGGTGCTGCGGCCGTGTTAGGGCTGTTTAAGGGACTATCAACCTTAGAAATGCCTAACTCTAAGCGCAGTATTGAAGTGATTGGCTTAGTGCCAACCTGCGAGAACATGCCCGGCGGTAAGGCTGTTAAACCCGGCGATATTGTTAAAACTCATAACGGCAAAACCGTTGAAATATTAAATACTGATGCCGAAGGGCGATTGATTTTAGCTGATGCTTTATCATACGGAATAGAGCAGCATAAACCCGACCAAGTGATAGACTTAGCTACCCTAACCGGTGCTTGTGTTGTAGCCTTGGGACACCATGCCTGCGGTGCTATTAGTAATGATTACGCCATGCAACAAGCAATTTGCGCCAGTGGACAAGAAACCGGCGACATAGTTTGGCCGTTACCTAACTTTGACTACTTTGAAGAACAGTTAAAGGGAGTATATGCTGACCTTAAAAACATTGGTGACCGCTATGGTGGCACAATTACCGGCGGCTTGTTTCTAAAGAACTTTGTTGGTGATACCAGCTGGACACACCTAGATATTGCTGGCACCGCTTGGGCAGTTGATGGCAAGGCGCAGTTCTCTCATAAAGGCGCAACGGGCTTTGGAGTAAATCTACTACTGCATTATATTCAGTCATTAGCCAATGGTAGCAGTGCCTAAGCAAGCATAGCTCTGCATCGGCAACGCAACTATTAGAAAAGCCTGTGTGCTGCTTAGCTAGCAGTCTTCGTTCAGTAAAACATCTAGCCAAGCTAGGGTACTGGTGGCCAAGTACTTGCGCCACTGATTAAGGCGGTGGTCGCCACCGTTGATAATCTGGAGCAGAACGTTGCGTTCAAGCAAGTTATTCCTGAAATTTTCTGAAAGCTGCCACGGCACCGCATCATCATCAGTGCCATGAAATATAAGGCTAGGAGCCTTGTATAGACTAAACAGCTTAGCTAAAGTGTAGGGCTGGGCATCTTCTACGAGGCCGTAGGCAAGGTTAATGTCTATCCAGTCTGAGGGCAATTTGTATATGCCGCTAGATCGCCATGCTGCCAGATCTTTGGAACTAAGCCGATTATAGACGCTGTGCGGAAAATCAAATGATGGCGCAATGTAAACTAAGGCAGTTATGTTTTCAGCAACAAGGCAGTGATGCCAAGCAATAACCGCAGCCCCCATGCTTGAGCCAATCAACACCGTACGCCGTGGCTTAAACGGCAACCAATTAAAAATAGCCATTAAGTCTGCCAAGCTATTTGAAAGCCGAAGATCTTCTAAACCACCGCTTGAACTACCATGACCACGCAAGTCTGGAGCAATAAACTGCCAGCCACGACTACAAAACTCTCTGGCGAAGGCTTGGCACTTATCTCCATGCCGATCAGAGGCTAATCCATGGATGAAAATTGCCAAATCATCTTCAGATTTAGTGCCTGAATGCCAGTCAATATCTATATGTTCATGCGCAGATAATTGGATGCGATGCGTGGCGAGATTGGGCTTTAGTGCGTCTTTTATACTCAATGTTTTTACGGGTTACTTACGGCTTGATTATATGGCTTGATAATATAGCTTTATAGCATAGTTTATAGCCGGCTTTAATTTTTTTTGATTCGCTTCTTGCTTAGTTATTAATTTCAATTACTAGTTGTTAATTAGTTGTTAATTATTAGCTGCTTAGCTTCAGTAATATTTTTTATTTAGTGCAATGCTAGAGCAATCATAGTTGTACTATACTAGGCTGTGCTTTATTAGTTTATTTAGGTGTTACCAGGCAATAATTTTACGATTTAGGTTCTTAAAAAATCATCATGCTAATTTAAGTAATGGTATAAGTTAATAATATAAGTTTTCATCGCTCAAGTAATTACTTAAATACTGCTCAAGCAACATCAACACATAATTAAAAAACTAATAGCTAAACCCACTGAATACTTGTTGATAAATATGCTAATCAACTAAACTTACTTTACTAAATGCAGCCAAAAAGCTATGCGCATTGTACACCTAGTAAGATTATCAAAAAAAAGCATCTCTAAAAAAATCAGCGTTAATCGGCTACAATACCTAAACTGTCTGGGTAGTAGCGCATGGCTGTGCTAATATAGACCGCTAGGCAGTAAACTTAGTTAGCGGCCAAAAAAAGGGTCAATGGAGTATTCAACCTGTGCTCTCTAAAATCATGACTTCTGTGGGGCGCGCCTCTCTTTTTACTGATTTCTATAGCCTAACCATGGCTAAGGGCTATTGGAAAACTGGTCAAGCCAATACCCAAGCCGAGTTTTATGTCTCATTCCGTAAAGCACCTTTTGGTGGCGGCTACATAGTATTCAGTGGTTTAAGCGCACTGCTAGAAATGCTGGCAGGCTTTAAATACGAAACCCCAGAGTTAGATTTTTTAGCTAGCCTTTCTGATAGAGCCGGCAAGCCCTTCTTTGAACCTGATTTTTTAGACTATCTGCAAAACTCATTTAGCCTAGATTGCACCATAGATGCCGTAAGTGAGGGCAGCATAATTTTTCCTCAAGAACCCGTTCTTCGGGTTAGGGGCTCAATTCTTCAGGCGCAATTAATTGAAGGATTAATTCTTAATACGCTTAATTTTCAGAGTCTTATCAGCACTAAGGCGGCACGTATTTGTCATGCGGCAGGCTCTAAGCCCGTGGTTGATTTTGGTCTGCGCCGTGCGCAAGGTGTTGATGGTGCTCTGTCAGCGACTAGAGCCAGCTATGTGGGCGGCATAAGCGGAACATCTAACGTCTTAGCCGCTAATCTGTGGAATATTCCCGTGGTCGGGACGCATGCTCATAGTTGGGTTATGAGCTTCTCTTCAGAGCTAGCGGCGTTTTCTAGTTATGCGAAAATTTTTCCTGATGAGGCCGTCATGCTGATTGATACCTACAGTAGCGCACAGGGTATTAAAAATGCGGTACAAGTAGCCCTTGAAATGCGGCAGCGAGGACAACAACTTAGGGGAATACGCATTGATAGTGGCGACTTAGCTTATTTTAGTAAAATGGCTCGCCTACAGTTAAATAAGGCCGGTTTGCATGACGTTAAAATTATTGCCAGCAACGAAATTGATGAATACATTATAGAAAGCCTCAATTTACAGCAGGCGCCAATTGACGTCTGGGGAGTTGGCACTAAACTAGTTACCGGCGATGGTGATTCGGCTTTGTCTGGCGTTTATAAACTTTCAGCAGTGCATGATGGTCAACGCTGGAAAAGTCGCCTCAAGGTTTCTGAGCAAAAGATAAAAATAAGCCTTCCCGGCCCCTTAGAATGTTATCGTTTCTTTAATACTGATGGCCACATGGTCTTTGATGCCGTACTTGGTGCCGATGAAGACCCAAGCTTGGTGCAGCGAATTATCAATCCTGATGATAACACACACTACCGTTGCATACCCGATAATCACTATCACCAAAAACTGCTCCAACCCTGCTTCAAGAATGGAGCGGCACTCATTGAGACCAACCTAGAGACTGCCCGAGACCGCCTAAATCAGCAGTTAAAGCAACTAGATGCTAGCCATAAGCGATTGGCAAGGCCACATATTTATGTGGTTGGACTAAGCGAAAAACTTAATCAAACACGCGACCTACAGATTAAATCTATGCGTAGAGAAGAACGTGACTAACCGACTAGTCGCCGCAGCCAGCCTTAATCAAACGCCCTTAGATTGGAGTGGCAATCAACGGCGCATCATCGCTGCTCTTAAAGAAGCCCAACAGCAGCAAGTGGTAGCACTGTGCTTGCCAGAGCTCTGCATATCTGGTTATGGCTGTGAAGACTGCTTCTTACTGCCTGAGACGGCTGCTAAGGCTTGGAAAAGCCTAATCAATGTAATACCCTACACCACGGGACTATTGGTAACGCTGGGCTTACCACTGCATCATGCTGGCCAGCTTTACAATGCCGTAGCCGTAGTGCTAAATGGCCAATTACAAGGATTAGTCGCTAAAAAAGAACTCGCCAACTATGGTGTTTACTACGAGAAGCGTTGGTTTAGCACTTGGAGAAGCCGAAATATAGAAACTTATCAATCATTTGATGGTCAATCTATTCAGCTGGGGCCAAATATATTTGCTTGGGATGGTTGGCAAGTTGGCATAGAAATCTGCGAAGAAGCCTGGATAAATGCCCATCAGTGCAATTTTGATGGCATTGATTTAGTCATGCACAGCAGTGCCAGCCACTATGAGTTTTCAAAGCAACTTCGCACTGAAGCTCTATTCACTCGCCGCTCACAACAATTCAAGACTAATTATGCCTACGCAAACCTACTTGGCAATGAGGCTGGTCGCTGTATTTATAGTGGAAACTCAACACTAATTAGCAATGGCAGCATACTAAAGCAAGCACCGCTATTTGCCTTTGATGACTATAATTTGATTAGTGCCTTAATGCCGGCTCAAACAAATATCACAGCTTCAACAGCAAGTTCAATGTTAGGTACAGAAGATATGGCACCGGACATGGCTTTGGGGAAGGCTTTGACCATGACTTCGGACATAACTTCAGATATAACCGCCGACACGGTATTGCCCAAAAATATTGCGGTTGATACTCATTATGCCGAGTTTACTGCTGCAGTAGCCCTAGGGCTATGGGACTACCTCAGGAAGAGCGGCGCATGCGGCTTTCAACTTTCATTAAGCGGCGGCATAGATTCTAGTGCTGTAGCCTTTTTGGTGTCTGAGATGCTACAGCGAGCAGTGGCTAAGGCTTCACCAGATGAGCTAAGAAAGGTCTTTAGATTAAATGCAGACCAGCCCCTGAACGCAGACCAGCTGATGCCTAAAGTTCTGTATACATTGTATCAGGCCAGCTCTAATTCATCCGAGCATACCCGTAAGGCGGCGCAGGCTGTGGCCCAGGCCATCGCTGCCGAGCATGATCAGCTAAATATTCAGCCCTTGGTTGAAGCCTACGAAGGCTTAGTTTCAGAGATAATTGGTCGTGAGTTAAATTGGAGTACTGATGATCTTGCCCGACAGAATATTCAGGCACGAGTTCGCTCACCGGGGCTGTGGATGTTGGCCAACTTACGAGGCTTACTGTTACTATCTACGGCTAATCGTAGCGAGGCTGCCGTTGGCTACCTGACTATTGATGGCGACAGTAGCGGTGGTCTAGCTCCCTTGGCTGGTGTGTCTAAAGAATTTCTAAAGAGCTGGATGCGGTGGTTAAAAGAACAACGACCACAATTTAGTGCAGCCATAGATCAAGTCTTAAAACTGCCTCCAACGGCTGAATTACGACCGAGTATTCAAAGTGATGAGGCCGACCTAATGCCTTACTCCATCCTAGATTTTATAGAACACAAGCGCATTGCTGAGCGACTGAGCTGGGCAGATATCAACGAGCAGCTTAAGGCTAAGTTCTCTGACTATCCAACTGAAACCTTAAGCACTTTCTTAGAAAAGTTCAAAAGTATGCACCGTGTTACCCAATGGAAGCGTGAACGCTTGGCACCATCGTTTCATATTGATGACCATAGCCTAGACCCACGATTTTGGTATCGGCATCCACTGCTAAGCGGCACTGATGAAAACTAGTCAAAGGCTAGCTAGAAACTAATTAGAGACTAATTAGAGACGAGCCTATGAAAGCTAAGTCCATCATTTTGCTGGCTTTTACGTATCTCAATTTTATCGCCGCTATTAACTGACTCATTAAGCATACGGAAGGCCAGTACATCGGCAATTTCTTTTTGAATAAGACGCTTGAGTGGTCTTGCTCCAAAAACGCCGTCATAGCCCTTGGTAGCTAGATATTCTTGGGCATCTTCATTAAGACTAATCTCTATTTGCTGGCCGGCTAGTCGCCTTTGCAGTTTTTCCATTTGAATGCGAGTTATTTCTTTAATATTCTCAATATTAAGATGATTAAAGACTATAACCTCGTCAATACGATTCAAGAATTCAGGCCGAAAGAATTGCTGTAAGGCTTGTGTAGTGGCCTCTTTATGGGCAACTTCGTCTATCTGAGTGCCATTATCGTGGCTACTTATATTTTGACCAATGTTCGTAGTAAGAATGATTACCGTATTGCGAAAATCTACCATGCGACCATTACTATCAGTCAGCCGACCATCATCCATAATTTGCAAAAACAGATTAAACACATCACGATGCGCTTTTTCTACCTCATCAAGCAGGATGACTGAGTATGGTCGCCGCCGCACGGCTTCAGTTAAAATCCCCCCTTCTTCGTAACCAACATAGCCCGGCGGTGCGCCAATCATTCGTGCCGTAGAGTGTTTCTCCATATATTCAGACATATCTATTCTGATGATTGACTTTTCATCATCAAATAGAAACTTAGCCAAACTATTTACCAATTCTGTTTTTCCGACTCCAGTTGAACCGGCAAAAATAAATACTCCTATAGGGCGATTAGGGTCTTGGATGCCGGCTCTTGAACGGCGAATAGCATTGCTGATAGAGTAAATAGCACCATTTTGACCAACAACATTAGCTGACAAACTGCGCTCCATTTTTAGTAGCTTGTTGCGCTCACTTTCAAGTACTCTTTCTAGGGGAATGCCCGTCCATCGTGCAACGATAGCAGCAATATCTTCGGCATCTACCGCCTCACGCAACATGCGTTTGGCTCCAAGATCATTCAGCTGGCCACGAATTGTAGCTAGCTTGCGATTAACCTCATCTAGCGTTCCATAGCGGAGCCGTGCTGCTTTTTCTAGGTCTCCATCACGTTGAGCTTGCTGTTCTTCTAGTCTAATTTTTTCTATGTCGCCCTGTAGTGTTCTGATTTCGGCAATCATCTCACGTTCTTTGTTCCAACGCATTCGTTTTTCGGCACTCTTTTCACGGAGATCGCCCAGTCTCACAGCTAGCTTTTTAAGCGTGTCGGCATTGGTTTCTGCATCAGCCTTTAGAGCCGTTATCTCTATTTCAATGCGCATTATTTGCCGTTCAATACGGTCTATTTCTATGGGTATTGAATCTATTTCTATGCAGAGCTGTGCGCTAGCTTCATCAATTAAATCAATGGCTTTATCGGGCAAAAATCTATCTGTTATGTAGCGTGAAGACAAACTAGTAGCCGCAATAATGGCTGCATCTTTAATGCGGATACCATGATGAACTTCATACTTTTCTTTAAGGCCACGCAGAATGGCAATGGTCGACTCGATAGATGGCTCGGCTACCACTATTTGCTGAAAGCGGCGCTCTAAGGCCATGTCTTTTTCAATATACTTTTTGTATTCAGTAAGAGTTGTCGCTCCCACACAGCGCATTGAACCTCGTGATAATGCTGGTTTAAGCAGGTTAGACGCATCTACGTTGCCATCAGATGCTCCGGCTCCGACCAGCATATGCACCTCATCAACAAACAAAATCAACTGCCCATTTGAATTTTCTACCTGCTGAATAATTGATTTAAGCCGATCTTCAAAATCACCCCTAAATTTGGCTCCGGCTAAAAGCAAGCCAAGGTCTAAGGCAAAAATCCGCTTATTCTTTAGTGTTTCAGGAACATCGCCTGATACTATACGCTGCGCCAAGCCCTCAACAATGGCAGTTTTACCTACTCCGGGGTCGCCAATAAGAACTGGATTATTCTTGCGGCGGCGTGACAACACCTGAATAAGGCGTCGCACTTCTTCATCACGGCCAATCACCGGGTCTAGCTTGCCCTGCCGTGCTAAGTTGATTAGATCTACGCAGTATTTTTCAATGCGCTCTAAGCGTTCTTCAGACTCAGGTGAATTAGCATGACCGCTGATTTCGGCAATGCTTTCTAGCACAATATTGCGAGTTATGTTGCGTGATTTCAGTAGCTCAGTCGCCTCACTGCCCCGCTCAGAGAGCAATCCTAATAGTAAATGCCCGCAACTTGTGTAGCTGTCTTGCAAGACATCAGATTCTCGCTCGGAGCGTTGCAGAACATTCTGAAGTCGCTTTGACACATAGGGAGTTGTGCCCGGCGAAGTCTTGGGCAGGCGATCAAGATGATGGTTAAGCTGCTGAATAAGTAATTCGCTGTGCGAGCCTACTTTTTCTAAAATGAAGGCCACCACACTTTCTTCTTGCTCGGTTAAAGTCAATAAAAGGTGCTCAGGCTCAATTTTAGCGTGGCGGTTTTTATGAGCAAAATCCTGTGCCGCCAGTACCGCAGACTGGGCTTTATTGGTGAATTTCTGAATTGATAATCCCATCTCTGTCTTGTAACAGACTGAAAAACTTAGCTATAGCTAATCAGACAAGTTTATTGTTTAGGCGTAAAACAACGGCTAACATTCTAACACAAAAACAATTGTTAGGCATGCGTTCGCTCTTTTGTTAGCCATGCACTCGCCTCTTGTGCTTATCACTTGCGTTGGCATTTTCAAAACTGCGCATTTGCCTGTTTACACTTAGCTATACTTATGACGGAGGGGGTTAAAGTGATCTTGCAGAGCATTGCCTAGCAAATTAAAAGAGAGTACCACCAGCATAATCATTAATCCCGGAATAATTGACAAGCGTGGAGCCTCAAAAATAACATGCTTGCCCTCGGCCAGCATCATGCCCCAGCTAGGAGTGCCCGGCGGAACGCCAATCCCTAAATAACTAAGACTAGCTTCGGCAATAACGCCAAAGGCTACTGAAAATGAGAACTGCACCGCCAAAGATTCTACAACATTGGGCAAAATATGACGCCCAATTATCCGCGGTAAGCCCATGCCGATTGATTGGCAGGCAGCTACATAATCACGTTCTTTTTCGGTGAGCATTCTAGCCCGAGCCAGCCGAGCAAAGCCTGTCCAACCCACAGCTGATAGAGCAATAATTACGTTTTTAATGCCGGGTTCAAGCACCGCAGCCAAAGCAATGGCTAACAAAAAACCCGGAAATGCTAGCAGGGCATCTACTAAGCGCATCAAAAATTCATCAATCCAGCCGCCATAATAGCCAGACAACAAACCCACAGTAATGCCTATTATGGCTGATAGCGTAGCCGAGCCAAAGCCGGCCAATAGCGAGATTCTTGCGCCGTAGAGCAGACTACTGAAAACATCTGCACCATATTCATTAAGCCCCAGCCAATGTTTGCTTGACCACACCTCTAATGAGCGAGCTAGATCAATATGCTCCGGGTCATGAATAGCCAACCACGGTGCCATTATGCCCGGCAGCACAAATAACATAATCATCAGTATGGCTAAAATATAAATGCGTTTGATAGAGTTCATCGGCAATGAATATAGGGCAATAGCAGCTTTAGTTAGCTTTTAGCCAAGGCAATGCGTGGGTCAACCACGGTATACAAAAAATCTATAACAGAATTAACCACCACGTAACCACCGGCAATGCACAAAATAACTCCCTGCACCAAAGTATAATCACGTTGTTGAATGGCGTTAATCAACAATGTACCCAAGCCCGGCCAGTCAAAAATGCGTTCGGTGATAATCGCTCCAGACAATAAAACGCCAATTTGCAGGCCAATGATGGTCAGAACGGGAATCATAGCATTGGGCAAGGCATGGCTGATAACTACCTGTAAAAAGTTTAAGCCCTTGGCCCTAGCGACCAAAATATATTCTTGAGTAAGAATATCGGCCAAGTTATTGCGAATCATGTAACACAAGATAGAGGCAAAGGCCGTTCCAAGCGTAATTGATGGCAAAACCAAGTGTTCAAATCCACCGCTTTCATTAACCGGCAACCATCCTAAATTTATAGAGAAAATGATAATTAATACCGGCCCCAAAAAGAAATTAGGAATAGCCACCCCCAGCATCACGAGTACGCCAATAGATTGATCAAGCAGACTGCCTCGCTTAATAGCCGCTATTATGCCCAGCGGAAAAGCAATCAGCACCGCCACCACCATAGAGCCCGCCATAAGCTCTATCGTGGCCGGATAATGCTGCAATATCAGATCTGACACGGGCTTTTTGCTGAGGATTGATGTTCCAAGATCACCGCTCAACAAAGACTGTACATAATCAAAGTAACGCTGATGGAAGGGTAGGTCTAAGCCCAGTTGCTGGCGCAGTTGATCACGGCTAGCCTCAAGAGCCGTTTCGCCAAGAATAAGATCTACCGGGTCTCCGGGTATCAAATATAGCAAAGAAAATACTAGGGTAGAGACAAACCACAGGCTAAACAACGCCCATACTATTTTTCTTAAAGCATAGCTAAGCATTAGGTTAACATCTGACGCCCTTGATTACTGAACCGGCCGAACCTTAGACAAGCCTTCAAATCCGCCACTTGGATACAGCTCAAACCCCGTATATTGACGAGAGATAACACCCACATTGTAATTGTGCCACATAGATATAAAGGGCAGTTCATCATAAGTTATTCTCTCTACTTCTCTGTAAATTTGTATTAATTCTTTAGAGTCGGTTTGAGTTTGGCCTCGCTCAAGTAATTGGTCAACTTCAGCATTCTCATAGCGTCCACGGTTGCGACCATTGGGCGGAAACTTAGAGCTATGCAGTAGTTCGTAATAAAAGTTCGGAAAAGCTATTCCAATCCACCGCAAAGAATAAAGCTGAAAGTCACCATTCACGATGTCTCGATAAAAAGTGCCCCATTCATAGCTATAGATGCTAATTTCAATGCCAATTTCGGCCAAGGCCTGCTTAATTACTCTGGCTTGCAGAATAGCACCACGATCAGTGCTGGTTTTATAAGTCAATTTTAGTGGATTAGCAGCCGAATAGCCCGCTGTGGCTAACAGTTTTTTAGCTTTGGCGATATCATGGGCATAGGGCTTTAGGTCTGGATTGCTAAAGTCGCTACTGGCTGGCAAAAGCCCCACTGCGGCCACGGCACGCTCTATCCGCTGAAACTCAATCAACTCGGCAACGGGCAGAGCATAGGCTATGGCTTGACGAATGTTTTTATCGCTAATGACCTCATCTTTAAGGTTAAAACCCAAGTATTGGAATGATAATCCCGCCTCGGCTAAAACACGATAATCAGCACTAAACGCACCGCTCTCAAAAAGCGGTATTTGCTTGAGAGGCAGCACGTTTATGGCTAGATCAACCTCTTTGCTACGCATTTTTAGCATACGAGTATTCTCATCTTGAATTATCTTAATGCTCACCTTATCCAAGGCCGGCTTACCGCTGTGGTAGTGCTGATTAGCTCGTAAGACTATGTTATTAGGACTATCTGAGACAAGTACGAAGGCTCCGCTGCCAATCAAATTATCAATGGGTGAACGCTTGAAAATCGGCAAAATCATATCACCCAAAAAAAACGGAAAGGGCTGCTTTAGCTCTATGCTAACCTCATGGCTGTTCAGAGCTTTGATTGAGGCTATCTTTTCGGCCAAACCAATGCCATACGGAGATTTATTGGCCTCATCAAGATAACTATTAAAGCTAAATACCACATCATCGGCACTAAGCGGCGTTCCATCGCTGAATTTTGCTTTTTGGCGAATTTGAAAACGATATTCTAGGGGCTTAACTCGCTCCCAAGAGCTAGCCACACCGGGTGCTATACTGAGGTTTTTGTCCAGCCTGACCAAGGTTTCATACAGCAAATGCACAACCCTAATGCCATTGGCATCAGTGGCATATAGCGGCGACAAATTGCTTGGAGCAGAATCTAAAGCAATTATAAATCCATCATCATCCGCAGCCCCTAGTGCATTCATAGGCATGAAGCCCAATACTAACAATAAAATTAATGCGCTTACTTTATTCATAGTTTTCACTCATGCTCTCCACTCATATTTTTCACTCATGTCTGCCGTTCATGCTTCTCATCCATACCTTCCATTCATATCCCCCGTTAATATTTCACGTTCATGTTTTAGTTTTTAATGCCTTACCAAGGTTTGATAATGCGCTAAAAACCTTGCAGGTCGCTTTGTAGGGTCATGTTTTTGAAGTAAAGAATACCGCCATCTTCACTGCCTACCAACATATCAACCACGCCATCGCCATCAACATCAAACAGCACTGGATGGGTATCATAACCCACAGAATATTCGCCAAGAATATCATCTCTGCGCTCCCAAACCGGTGTGCTACCCTCTGCCAACTCTAAAGATAAGAACATACTTAATTTACCACCGCCAGAGCCAACCGCCAGTAGCAGTCGTCGCTCTTGATCAATGTATTGTATGGCCGGGCTAGATACAAGACCAGCATTAAGCCCCAAAAAGTTAATTTGAACTTGACGCAGACTAAGTGTGTCTTGCGCCCAGTTTGCATCAAACAAATCTAAGCGACCATCTAACTGACCAACTATAAACCGCAGCTGATTACCCCAATTAATCGCCGCTATTGAGGTGCTAGATGGCAGCACTACATCTTTTATGCGATTGATTTGATTAAGATTATAATCTAAGTTAGAGCCATCGTTCAGAACTATAAACATCTGCCCCCTATCATTGACTATCAGTAGGTCATCATCACCATCGTTATCAATATCAACTGCGGTGGGAGCCACATTCTTACCAAAAGAGCTTCCAAAGTAATTATTAGAGACTAAATTAAAGCGTGGAATATTATCTGCGGTATTATTTTTATAGTATTCAATTTCGCCACGCCGAGTGCCAATCAAAAGATCTTTAAGGCCGTCGCCATCAATATCTAGTGCCGCCAATTGCGGATTTTGTAAAGTATCAGGCAATTCAACGGGTGATGGTAATAATTCAAATATGGGGTCTGTCAACGGAGCTAACTCTAGCAGGGGCAGCTCTTCTTGACCATCAGGCGTGGTAACTTCTTCTAACGGAATGCTCTCTACCAGCGGAACTTGCTCTTCAACTACCGGCTCGCCAAGGTACTTCCATACCAAAATTGTATCTGAGGCACTACCCAGCAATAAATACGGCTTATCATCTTGAGTTAGATTGGTGAAGTGCGGTGCGCTACTGGCTGCTACCTGAAACTTTTCCCATTGATTATTGCGCAGTGGCCGAAACGCTCCAGATTTACTTATCGGCTGGCCTTCATTGCGTCTTGCAGCTTGTAGAGCACCTTCTGTACCACCAGCCACAAGCTGAAAAATGCTTTTATATCTAAAGATGCTCGGCACAGAAGCTCCCTGCATCACAAAATCGCCAAAACTGTTTGATACCAATCCAAACCTTGGCCCCGTAGGCCGAACAGTGTTTAATAACAACCATATCGTGCCACGATTATTACCAAGAACTAAATCATCACCGGGATTACCATCAAGCTGCATCAAAAAGGGAGCACTCATGCTACCCACATCAATTTGCCCGAGATAAGAATCAGCAACCACCCAAGCTGGCTGCTCAGGCGTGCCGATATTTTCTACAAACTCTAAACGCCCATTAATGCTACCCACTAGCAAGTCTAAATCGCCATCGCCATCTACATCACCCAAGGCGGGGTCAGAATATTGCCGCTCAGATGCCGCCGGTAGTATATTTTGCTGGGCATTGAGTATAATATCATCGGCAGTGCTTTTGTTTTCATAGTGCAACAGCGAACCATTTTGAGTTCCAATTACTAGATCAGCCTGTCCATCGCCGTTTAGGTCACCGCTGGTAACACGCAAGTAACCTGCAAACTGACCAATGTTGAGATAGCGCAAAACATTTTGATTTTCTAACTCCATATCGCCATCGGGCATATCACGCTTGTAGTGCTTAACTATGGGTGAATTGCTAGACAAAATCACCTGCTTAGTGTCGTCAATATTCATGGTACTCACCGCCGAGTAGCCACCAATATCAAGCAAAAACAGCATGGTATCATCATAGGCTTCCCATACACCCTCGTTTGTTGTACCAATGTTCCGGAAATAGCTAATACTACCGTCAAACAACCCAACCAAAAGGTCTTGATCGCCATCACCATCCCAATCATCCCAATGTGGAGCAGCATAGGTCAAATTGCCCATATTCGCTATTAGCACCGGCAAAAAGATGCAGTCTGACAACGGCGTTGTATCAGAGCAATAACGAGCCTCATCACGAGTACCAAAGTTCATAAAAAGCGTTATATTGCCGTCTCTTAGGCCTAAGGCTAAATCAGCTAGGCCATCGGCATTAACATCAGCAAAGGTGGGTACTAAGTCTTGATTAAAGGGCTTGCCTAAAAAATTATCACTAAATAACCGAAAAAAAGGCACAAAGCGATTACCTTCATTGCGATAAATCCACAATCGGCCATCACCGCTGCCGACAAATAAATCTAGGTCACCATCGGTATCTATATCAACCAATGCTGGTGCAGCATTAGTGCCTACATCAATAGTAATACTGCTATCTACTCCCTGATTAGTTTGGCTTTTCAGCTGAGGCTCTTCTAAAGAATAAATACCATTGCGATACAGAAATAAATCTAATTGCCCGTTAGCTTTACCCACCAGCAAATCTTGTTCACCATCTCCATTCAGGTCGGCATAGGCAATCTTCAGCATTTTTAAATCGTCCACAAACACCATCCGCCGCTCACCATCAATGGTTGCATGATAAATGCGCTGCCATTCTTCAGCATCCTGTTGCTGCGCCATAGTTGTAGTGGTCACAACCAACATGCCTACCGTGAGTATTCCTAGGGCAACGGCGCAATAGAGCCTGCTTAAAGCCGGCAACCTTAGAGAACTACTAAAAGATTTTACGGGCTTATTTAGTTGTTTTTTTAGATAAATTATTATGGCTACTATCAGAATCTTTATCTGCTGTATTTTCAGAAACATTCTTAGTGAAGCACCTATAGATTTCATCAAGATTCTTAAAGCTGGGCAGGTTGAGCTTATCGGTGGCAACAGTACTAGGAGTTATTAGTGCTAATAGTCCACCTTCAAAGACTACAGTTTTATTTATCTGTAGTAATAAGTCTAGGGCATCGCTATCAACTTGAGTTACTTTATTAAGTTCAATCACAAAATAGCGTCCGCCTTGGTCAAGCTGACGCTCAACACTAACTTCTATCAAGGCTGCCTTGCCTTCAGTAAGACGATTGCTTGGAAAAAACACTCCTACATCATAGGTTATAGCCTCTGAAGCAGTATGATTGATGACTTCATGCGGAACATAATGCGCCTGACTTAGAATAGACGATACATCGCTAATTTCATTGGCTATAGTTGGGGTAGGAACATCAAAAACGGCACGAATCTTAAATCGCTTTGCCCTGCGCTTAAGGGGTCGGCTTTCTAATACTCTAACATCAAGGCTAATATTATTATTGAACATTACCAGCCTGCAATTACTACCTACAACCAAATTTTTATGGCAAACAAAGGCAATGCCTTGACTAGATATATCAAGTATATCTATATTTGAACTGCTCTCAATAAGGGCTTTTCCCGATTGTAGCATCCCGGTGCGCTGATTGTTGCGTCTATCCATACTTAGTTACTACAATTTCAATTATTGCCCTGTCTATAAATACATTCAGTAGACGGTAATTGGCCACATATTATGACACAAAAAAATAATTCTAAAAAGGCTACTGAGCAGCATTATCTAAAAACAATAAATAAAGTTGTGTGGCACATATTGTAGATTATCGTTAAAATTGTGTGTATATGTTGTGCGGGTAGGCGCATATTTGTGCAAATGATAAAACAAGTATATATAGATTGGTTCAGCAACAATTACTCAGCGCAGATGAAGCCGCTAAGTTTCTAAATGTCGCTCATAGCACCCTTATGCGATGGGCTAAACAAGGCGTGGTGCCGGTTAGCACCAAAGGTCGCTCTTATGTGTTTAAGCTAGATGAGCTTAGAGCATGGCAGCGTACTCGTAGAATTTACGAAAAACAAAAACCCTCCATAGCCGTTGATAACCAAAGTCGCATAAGCCTGGCGCAAACGGTAGAGCGTGGCGGCATATACTATGATGTTCCCGGCGAAAATAAAGCAGGGGTTATCGCTTCAGCCGTTGCTGAGTTAGTTGGGAACCAAGTTATTGACGCTAGCATGAAAGAATCAGTAATCGCAGACATCATCGCCCGTGATACTATAGCCTCTACCGCAGTAGGCTATGGCATAGCCTTGCCTCATTTTACCCGCCCCCATGCTTATAAGGGTTTAGAAGAAGTAGCCGCCGTATTCTTTTTGCACAATGAGATTGACTTCCAAAGCACTGACGGCGCACCGGTACGCATTATCTTTATGATTTTATCTAGTAAGGTTAAAGAGCATTTAAGAATTATTTCTGCTATAAGTCGCTATATCCATAACGCTGATAATCGGAACTTTTTGCAGAGTATTCCCCAAAAAGACGCCCTTATTAGCTCAATGGTCAACTATTAGATGACAAAACCTCTCTAGGCAAATATCCTAAGTACGGTCTTATTAGTGTAGTCTCATCAATGTAGTCTTATTAGTGCAGTCTTATTAATGTAGCTTTATTAATATATGCACTTATGCATAATGACACCCTGAGTGTAGGCATTTTATATAGTAATCTATTCAAAAACAGGCTCTTAAACGTTTAACAAGCTAATGCAAACGTCTTGATGGGCTAAATCAACATGAGTAAAACACAGTATTCTGAAGCGGAACGAAAGATTCATCAAACTTCGGCACGAGAAGCACTGGTGATGATCGTAATGGCCTTGATCATTGGTTTAGCCAGTGGCTTGGTAGCAGTTTCATTATTGATGGCAGTACATTCGGCCATTAACTGGTCAATAGGCATGCACCAGACCATTTATATGGTCATTGTTCCCGCCGTAGGTGCAGCTTTGGCGAGCATTTTAATCAATAACATCCTTAAAGATAATCTTGGGCATGGTGTTCCCGAGCTTATTCGTAGCGTAAACGTTGGCGGGGGGCGACTTAGAGCTGACTTGGTTTATAGCCGACTGGTCTCTAGCCTGTTAACCGTTGGTAGTGGTGGCTCTGCGGGGCTTGAGGCACCCATTGCGACTACCGGTGGTGCTTTGGGCAGCTTTATTGCCACCTATATGGGGCGTTTTATTCATATTACTGAGCTAAGGCAGCATCAATTTGTAGGCTACGGAGTAGCTGGTGCGGTGGCAGGCATATTTAACGCTCCCTTGACCGGCACTATTTTTGTGCTTGAGATTATCCTCCGTGAATGGCGACCCTTAACCATTTTACCAACGGCTATTGCTGCGGTTTCGGCGACAGAGATTAATCGTCTGATTATGGGCAATCAAACTGCATTTACGCATCTGCCTTTAACGGTAACTACTTGGGATTTGTTGGCGGCCATTCCTCTGGGAATAGCGGCCGGATTTTTATCGGTGTGGTTTCAGCGTGGATTACGCCGTGCCGAATATAGCTATACAAAACTCAAGCTAGCACCTTGGATTACGGCAGGCTTAGGCGGCTTAATGGTTGGCGGCATGGGTTATTTCTTCCCGTTAATTCTGCATGATGGCTATAATGTTATTCAATATTTTCTGCTCTCAGGTGCTGATGCTTCGTCTTCTATCGGAAGATTTTTCGCCGGTCTTGATGGCGGATATTTAGCGGGCGGAGTATTTTTATTTGTCTTACTAAAGTTTGTCTCTAGCTGCATGACTTTGGGTAGTGGTGGCTCTGGTGGGGTATTTGCGCCCTGTCTTAGTTTAGGCTGTGGCATGGGCTATGGCTATGGATTATTGCTAGACAATTTTTTAAGCACCGTAAAGTTTATCGGCCCCACAGGCTTTGCTCTGGTGGGTATGACTGGATTAGTTGCCGGAGTGATGCATGCACCACTGACTGGATTATTTTTGGTGATGGAGATAACTCAAGGCTACTCATTGATTTTGCCACTAATGATTGTAACCGTATTTTCAATGCTGATTGCCTACTATTTTGAAGAAGGCTCGGTTTACACCAGAGAGCTGATTGATAAGCGTATTTTAGCAAGGCGTGGCTCTGATTTGTTCTTATTAAGAACCATAGAACCCAGCGAATTACTAGATAAAGAAGATATTGTTTTGTATGAAGACATGCTACTTGGAGACTTTATAGAAGAGTTCAAACGTGCTCATCGCAATATTTTTCCGGTAGTTGAGCGAGAAACTCGCAAGTGGCGCGGCATAGTATATTTAGATGAGATTAGGCAGTACATGTTTGATAACCTTATGTACAAGGTTATGACCATGGGCGAGGTGATGGATGTTGATGTTCCAGTGGTTGACATCAAAGAAACCACTGAATCTATAGTTGAGAAATTTGAAGAATCGGGAGCGTGGTCATTGCCTGTAACCGAGCAAGGGCGATTTATCGGAATGCTCTCTAAGTCAACCTTGTTTGATCGCTATCGCCAAGAAATGCTGGTACAAAACGATTAACTTTGACCAATATTCTTACAAAGATTATTACTAATACTATTAATATTACTTACTAATATTAGTGTAAGTCTTATTACCGAAGGCCCGGCTTACAATCTCAAGAATAATCGTTAGCTTAGTTTATAGTCTGCGTTGAGGCATCATTGTAACTATCTTTAATGCTAGACAAAACCATGGCAATATCTGAATCTGATGATGCCTGATACGTTTGCCAACCCAAGCTCTTAGCGACTTCTAAATACTCTTCATGCTCTCCAAAAAGCATAAGCTGCTGCGCTTTTAAGCCTAGTTTTTGCTCTACTAGCCGATAAAAGGCTTGTTCAGACCGCATTAATCCCGCAGAGCAAGTCTCTATGCGGGCACTGAACATGTTCATATTTAAGCGCCGCTGCCACTTTGAAAGCCATTCATAATTGGTTTCGGCTATCAGCCCAATCTTAAGCCAGTGCGACAAGGCATGCACTAATTCTAAGATTTCTACACGCAACCGAGCGCAGTCTGGATTAAGAAAATCATCCATAAGTTGAGAGACTTGCTGAGGGCTGCCTACACGATTGACTTTGTTAATCTCATCAACAAAGCGCAGCACAAACTGCTCTAAGGGCAGCTTGCCTAAACTAACCGCTGACCATAATTCTCCGGGATTGATGAAGAGGCGTTCAACGATGCTTTGCCACAGCTCGGTTTCTATGCCAATATGCACACCACTGCGCTTGAATCGCTCTATTCCGTCCAGCTTAAAGAGCACTTCAGCATCAAAAACTAAGCCACCAACGCCCTCAAAATTGAGATGCTGTTCAGACACAGCAACCTATAGTTGGTACAACATCAAATACACTATAACACCAGTTACCGAAACATAGCTCCATGTTGGATACGTCCAGCGTGCCCAACGCCGATGGCTAGCCAGCCTATTACGAAGGGCCAAAGTTACTGTAACAATAACCATGGGCACAACTGCCACAGCCAAAATAATATGTGATATCAATATACTATAATAAATGATGCGCAATACACCTTCATGAGAAAAAGTGGTCATAGGGTAACTATAATGATAGATAAGATATGACACTAAAAAGACCACCGAGGTTAGTGTAGCCAAAATCATAAACATCCGATGCTTGCCAATGTTACGGCGCTTGATCATCACAATGCCGCTAACAATAAACACAAAGGCCAAACTATTCAAAATAGCATTTAATGTAGGCAAGTGTATCATATAATTTACTAAATAGATTTACTAATATATTAACTGTGGTATTGACTCAGCTGCCACAGCAGAATTATGGGCATTACTCCCAAACACCGTAACAATATTTCAAATAATATTGTAAAGCACTTTACTAAGCAACTATGCTTGCTGGCATGCGCTTGAAGTACACTCAGAGAGTACGTTTAGAGTGCAAATTTATAGATTATATTAGAGAGTATACTTAGGAAGTACACTTAGAGAGCATATTCAGATGATACACTTGGCGGTGGCTTGAGGTTGGTAGCATCTAATGGAAGCTAGCCTTCCATCAAGAAAATGCCAATCCGAAAATAGTTTCAGTTAGTTGATACAATCTGGTCATTACTTCGTAAACATTCTCGGATGGCATAATCTGTACAGCCATTAATAACTATGTGTGCTTATTTTTAATCAAGCGGTTTAGACAGCCAGCCCTTGCTTATTCTGTCACGAGCTTTACTAGAAACCGTATCATCTACATAACTGGTTCCACATAAAGACGATATTGAATGCATGGTTGTATGGCAGTCTTCATCATGACTGCCAGAGCCAGCCATAATGTGTCCTAGCTCATGATTATAATGCCTTAATATTCGTTCTTCGCCGCTATTAAGCACTGACGGTAAACTTACTATTTGAGAATCTTTCAGATATTCAACTATTTTGTTGCGTGATATATCATAATATTTTTCATAGTTAAATGTTGCCATGCCATCATAGCCAAAAGGCAGAACTCCGGTTTTGATTGATACTAAGGCCTCGGCATCGCTTTTAGCCTTGTGGATCATTACTCCAGAAGCCTGCTGCCAGCGTGCGATTGATTTTTCTATAGATTCTACTTGCTCATCAGTAGCGTCAAAGGCGATATAATAACTTAGGTCGCCATCGGCCATGCAGGCATTTATAGCTAATATTGCAATTGATGCGATTAATAATCTCGGTAAGAACATATCCCCCCTCCCCCTCGAGAACATGATTACAAATTGTATTGTGGTATTTATCTTAAAACGCTACCGATGGCAGAAGGTTCTAAATCAATCAAAGATAAAGTCTAAGAGGCTCAAAAAGATGTTTTTCTAAGCTGACTTGATGGGGAAATATTGAGACACTGTACTGCTAAAATATCTTGAGTAAGTACACTCAGAAGTTATGCTTAGAAATTATGCTTAAACAGTATACTTAGAAAACGCACATAAACTTTTATATGCGAGCTTGATGGAACAGACCATGCGCTATATGTGGCAGATGCGCCTATTTGCAATAAGTTAGCCCAATGATTTAATCAAATTTGTTAATTCAATGAGTTAACCCAGCAAGCTAATATTAAAATAGACAAATTGCCCCTATAGTATATGATTGTACGATGTCGTACAGTGCAGTAGTTGAGATAGATTTAACCATAGTCTGTAAGAGTAATTGCTTTGTAGACTATGCCCATTAAGCCTTACGAGAAAATAACTTTGTATAATATTTATAAATAATAATGAGGTACTTAGACGATGATTACCCTTTATGCGTGGAAAACACCTAATAACGGCAAAATTTTAATTTTTTTAGAAGAAGCTAAACTAGACTATTCTATTGAATGGATAAACATTGGTGCCAGTGAGCAATTTGGCGAAGATTTTTTGAAAATTTCTCCTAATGGCAAGGTGCCAGCCATCGTTGACCATCATGGCCAAACGGGAGAGCCGTTAAGTCTGTTTGAATCTGGGGCTATATTGATTTACTTGGCAGAGAAAACTGGTCGCTTTATACCTGTTGGCAGCTTGCCTCGGCAGAGAACCTTTCAATGGTTAATGTTTCAAATGAGTGGCTTAGGACCAATAATTGGTCAAATGCATCACTTTGAAGTCTTCTCAACAGAAAAAGTTCCCTATGCCATAGAACGCTTCAGAAATGAAGCTCTGCGCCTCTATGAGGTTTTAGATAAGCACTTGTCAAAAAATGAGTACATCGTAGGTTCAGATTACAGCATCGCTGATATGGCTACGTTTCCTAGCATTGAGGGCAATCGTGTTTTTACTCCCAGCGAGTTCCCCAACATAAAACGCTGGCATGCCCAGATTAAAGAGCGCAAGGCCGTTCAAAAGACATTAGAAATATTGGCCAGTGGCCTGCCACAGAAGCCAGCACCAAAAAAATCGGCTAAGAAATCAGCTAAATAGCTCTGAACACAAGTAAGTCTTGTCAGCTTTGAATGCGCTTGAGCATCCGGGCCATCAGCAAGGCTTCAACTAAAAAAGAGACTATCATAATCCACATTCCCACCGTAGCCACGTTAATCTGCGGATAAGCCACACAGATCAAGCCAATGGCTATGGTGGTTAGCAGGTGAGCTAGTTTAGTTTTGAACAAAATTCCAGTCTGATTAATATTCATGCAAATCCCGCTCATAAAGGCGCTAGCACCCCATGTTATAACTAGAATAGGAACTAACTTAAGGCCGGGTTCAAGGTAGGCAATCATATTATTATCTAAGTTCATGATCTCGCCTAAAATTAAAATCCGCAGTGGAGTATGGAACAAAACTATAGAAATAGTAATCAAAAAACAAATCACTAATACTGAAAACCAAAATATAAACAAAGAGTTATCCGGCTTACGCATGAAGGTTTGCACGCATTGAGTAATATTGCGCAAAGAAATTAATATTAAGGTAGTCAGCGCATAAATAATGCCGAAAGCGGCTTGTCCAAAGTCTGGTAGCAAGGTTATGCCAATGAATACGTTTATGGCAAAGGTACTACCTAAATCAATAACCTTTTGCCCCATAACCGGCCAAGAAAAAGTCCACACCTTTCTCAGAGCCAAAACAGCATTATCAACGGGCAGCTTACACCAATAAGCATAGCTATATAGAATGGTTACTATGCTTTCTACCCAAATACAAATAACCATGGCGAAGGCTCCGTAGACTGCTCTATCATTGGGTAATAGCCACAAAGCTATCACTAGAGTTATCAGCCGAATTATCGAACTAATCAAAATAAAGCGTGGCTTTTTGATGCGCATTAACATTCCCTGAAAGGTATTGCGCAGCGGTGCTAAAAAGCAAACCAAGGTCATCACCAAAGACGTTTGCTTGGCATCAATTTGAATAGCTGGACTAACGCCTAAAATACTGCCAAAAAAGAAGTTTCCTAGCGATGTACCACCAATTAGCAAGCCCACGGTAAAGGGCAACAGACTAATCAAATAATTAAACTTCACCATCTGCACCACAGAGCGTGGCGATGATGTAAAATGAATACCAACTGCTGGAATTGCCCACAAAACGCATATAGTTACCGTGTGCAACGAAATAGCTACACTAAAGGCTGCGATGGCCTCAATAGGGTTACTACCCCGAGCCAAAGACATTTGAACCAAGGGTTGCGTCATGACCATAATCTCGCTAACAATAGCCAGTGGTGTATAAAACCAAATAACCTCAAATATATTTAGTTTTTTAGGCACTGATTGAGATTTTTCTACGGTCATATTGGTTGCAGAAACGATTTATTGTGTATATTGATTGCTAATGATGCAAACCCTAAGTCTTGAAAGCGCATCTATTGACGCAAGCAATTTGTTAGACAGATTTTAGATAGATAACATACTATAAATTAAAGATATGACGAATAAAGGAACCGCCACTAAGAACACCGCCTCGCCTAGTGCAACAACCAAAGCTGAGGCAGATACCGAAGTGCAAAAAGGATATACTACCAGCAGCTTATCAATCATAAAGCGTAGTCATTACTGTGGCGAAGTAAGTGAAAATGAGATTGGGCAAACCATTAGCCTGTCGGGTTGGGTTAATCGGCGGCGCGACCACGGCGGAGTTATCTTTATTGATTTGAGAGATCACAGCGGAATAGTTCAGATAGTTTTCAAACCAGATACGGATCATGTTCTGCATCAGCAAGCTGGCACACTGCGCAATGAATATGTTTTGGGAGGCTTAGGCAAAGTTGTGATGCGTGAAGACGAAAACCATAATCCTAACTTATTTACTGGAAAAATAGAAGTTTTAATTGAGCAGATGGTCATCTACAATCCATCTATTCCGCCTAAGTTTGAGCTAGATGGCACAGTAGATGAGATGCTACGGATGACTAATCGTTATTACGATTTACGCCGAGATTCTTTACAACGTAATCTGCGCATTCGTTCTCAAGCCGGCCACATGGTAAGAAGCTTCTTTTTTGAGCATAGGTTTGTTGAGATAGAAACTCCCACGCTGACTAAGGCTACTCCTGAAGGCGCACGTGATTATCTAGTCCCTTCAAGAGTAAATCCGGGAGAGTTTTACGCACTGCCACAGTCTCCGCAATTATTTAAGCAATTACTGATGGTTGGCGGCCTTGATCGCTATTTTCAGATTGCCCGTTGCTATCGTGATGAAGACCTCCGTGGTAATCGCCAGCCAGAGTTCACACAGATTGATGTTGAGTTATCCTTTACTGAAGAAGATGAAGTTATTGACTTAATCAGCAAACTATTGCAGCGGTTATTTAGCACGCTGCTCAAAATAGATGTTCCGCTGCCCATGCCTCGCCTAAGTTGGGCTGAAGCTATGGAAAAATACGGCACCGATGCTCCTGACCTACGCTTTGATTTGCCCATAGTTGATTTAAGCTCTAGCGTAGCCCATTCAGGCTTTGCCGTCTTTAGCGATGCCGTTCAGAAGGGGCAGTTTGTTCGTGCGATTAGAGTTCCCGGCGGTGCCAGCTTGTCACGGCGTGAAATAGACATCGCCACAGAGGTTGCCACCCAGTTTGGTGCTAAAGGCATGGCTTGGATTAAATACGATGGGCAAGAGTGGAAATCACCCATTGCTAAGTTTATTGATGATGAGCTAAAAGCCAAAATCAATTCCCAGCTAGGCTTAAATGCTGGCGACCTTGCCGTATTCTCGGTAGATAGCTATGCCAAAACCTGCGCTGTATTGGCTATTCTACGCATCCATTTTGCTAAGAAGCTCAACCTAATTGACGAAAGCCTTTATCGCTTTGTGTGGATAACCGACTTTCCATTGCTTGAACGTAGCGATGACGGTAAATTAACGGCCATGCACCACCCCTTTACTATGCCTGTAGAAGATGACTTGCTTAAGCAAAGTGACCCTACTCGCATTAGATCTCGTGCCTATGACATCGTACTTAATGGAGTTGAGCTAGGCGGCGGTTCTATCCGTAATCATCGCAGTGATCTTCAGGCTAAAGTTTTTGATTTAATCGGACTTTCAAGCACTGAGGCTAAAGAAAAATTTGGCTTCTTGTTAGAGGCATTGCAAAGCGGCGCACCACCCCATGGAGGTATCGCCTTGGGCTTTGATCGCATCATTATGTTTTTGGTCAACACGCAATCTATCCGTGATGTAATAGCCTTCCCTAAAACTCAGCGTGCTGCTGATTTAATGACGCAAGCCCCTGCACCCGTCAGCGATGAACAACTGGCCGAGTTACACATTAAGAGTGTGCTACCACCCGCTCACAAGCCGAAGCACTCAGATTAGCGTTCTCAGATTAACGTACTCAAGTTAAGGCATTCAGGTAAAGCTACTCAAGTAAAGTACTCAAATTAAATCGTTTTAGAGGCTAGACCCTGTGGGCGCACTAGCAAAATCAACATAGCCAGCAGGAAGGGCGTGAAACTTTCTGTGCCGTAGATGTTGAGGTATGTTCCACAGACTACCTCAATAAGTTTTTCAAGCATTCCAATGCTGATTGCTGCCAAAAGAGTTCCGCTCATGCTGCTTAAACCGCCGGCGAGCAGTATGGCCATCACCTTGAGCATAATCAAAACTAAGCTATGCTGAATGCCAATTATTGAGCCCCAAAGTATTCCGCCGATAAGACTGACTATACTAGCCATAATCCAGCCCATTGTTGAACAGCGCCTTAGGCTTATGCCGCTGGCCTGAGCGGCTTCGGGATTGTCAGCGCAGGCACGTAAAGCCAAGCCAAGTTTGGTTCTATTAAATAAAAAACCCAGCCCGATAATAAGTGCCAGCGTTAATCCAATTACTAGCAAATCAAAATGACTCAATAAAATTGGTAGACCGTCTAAGGGCTTGTTGCTAATGCCTAAATCTAGCTGATAAACTCCAGCTCCCCACATTAGCTGCGCTAGCCCTTCAATCATGATGCTTAACCCGATAGTGGCCATAAACAAACTATCTGCCGAGCGGTTAAGCAGCGGCCTGAGCACATAATTAGGAATACTAAAGCCCGCACAGGCCATGAGCAGGCCGGCCATTATCACCGCTGCCCAAAATGATAGCCCTTGCTCAATAAGTTTAGCCAAAGCCAAGCTGCCCCACAAACACAGCGCACCTTGAGCAAAATTGAATATACGTGATGTTTTGTAGATTAAAATAAAGCCTAAAGCAACCAACGCATATAAAAAACCCTGCGTTAATCCATCAAATAATGCTTTCAGTAATAATCCTGAATTCATTCTGTTTTTTTTAACGATAATGCCTTGCTATAACCTCTGCGGTGTCGTCCATTAGTTTGCGACCCGCCTCAAGCACAACTACCCGCTGACAATAATCAAATATAGACTGTGTGTCATGCTCAATCATCAAAATACTTTGCCTTTCAACTTGGTGCAAATACTGGATTAACCTAAGCATATTCAGCTTATTTTCTGTACTTAATCCAGACAATGGCTCATCCAACAGCAATAAATCAGGGCTTTGCGCCACCGCCCGTGCCATCGCAACCATTTTGCGTAATCCATAAGATAACTGACCTACCTCTTGATTGGCTAATTTTTCAATGCCGAACTTGGAGAGTATAGAATATGCGTAGGCGTACTGCTCTGTTTCTACAGCAGAGTTCTTGCCCCAATATAATGCCTGTTGCAATAGGTTTGTCTTGATAAAGGTATGACGCGCACAAAGGATATTCTGGATGACCGTCATACTGTCAAAGACCGTTCCATCTTGAAAGGTGCGTGCAATGCCCGCTTGTGCAATTCGCCAAGACTTTGCATAAGCCCTGTTCTTAAACAGCACCTCGCCCCGTTGCTGGCGCACAAATCCTGAGATAACATTTAGTAAAGTTGTTTTGCCAGAGCCATTTTGACCAATCAGCCCAACTAGTTCGCCTTGGAACAGTTTTAAGTTTAGCCCATCCAGAGCGGTTAATGCTCCAAAACAAACTTCCACATTGCGCAACTCTAGCAGACAATTAGCAGATTCTTGTGGCTTAAAAGAATCTTGCTTTTGCAATGAGCCGTAATCTTTGGTTGTACTATGTGAGATTGTTTTAAGACTACTTGCCCATAGATTAGGCATTAGTTTTGGCCGAGTTCAGTCAGCCTAGCATAGCGGATACGATGCCATCTAGGCAAAAGAGCTTCGGCAAACTCGTCTTCAATGTCTTTGGCGAGCAGGCTATATTCTGTCTTCATCTCTGCCGGTGTTGGCACAGATGAATACTTGCGCCGAATATGAGTTGCCCAGCCTAAGTCTCCGCTAGTCAAATTGATTAATTCGGCCACGGCAAAGATCTGCCGTTTATCATCGCAAACTAGGCAGTCTTCGCTAAAAAATTTAATGCTCAGTAGCCAATCATAGTCTATGGTCTGAGCCAATTCAGCCAAGGCATCACGATTATAAACGCCGTAATTAATCAAAAAGCTGGATATAACTTGATACTGCTCAAGCGTTAGCTCATCGCCGGTATACAGCTGCTTAAACTGCTGATTGGTGGTTAGATCTACATTCCCTGACTGTTTGGCAGCTGCGGGCAAGTTTTCTAATAACTGTGGCTGGCCTTGAGGCAGGCGTGTGTCCAGCATCAGAATGCTTTGCCCAGACATATTGCCGGCATGGTAGTTGTATTCTACGGCATAGTCGCCCACACCGCACGCCGAGAGCATAAAGAATGCACCAAATAATACAGTTAGTTTAGCCGCTGGGCGAGCTAAGAATATCTTGTTGAGCAATTTTTTCGCTGTTAATGTAAGAGTTTAGCCCTTGACGAATACCATCGGCAAGATGGTTCAGATATTTATCGCTGGCGATGCGCTTGCTTTCCATCGGATTAGTAACAAAGCCACCTTCAATAAGAATACTGGGCATTTCTGCACCCATCAAGACCATAAACGGAGCCTGTTTTACTCCCAAATCACGTACATTATAATTCTTTTTGAGATTAGAAACTAGCCTAGTTTGTAGCGAATAGGCCAAACGGCTTGATTCAATTACGTTTGTATCACGCAATAGGTCAGACAAAATAACCTCTAAACTGCTGATAGATTTGGTAGAACTAGCATTCTCACGTGCCGCTACTTCTAATGACTGCTTATCGCTGCTCAGATTCAGAAAATAAGTTTCAACACCCCAAAAACGCTGGATTTTGTGCGCATTAAAATGTAGCGAGATAAATAAATCTGCCTGCATATTGCTAGCAATTTCAGTGCGCTTGGTTAGTGGAATGAATATATCTGTTGAGCGTGTTAGCGTTACTTTAAGATCAGAATGATGCTCAAGCAACTTTTTTTTCAGAATCTTCGCCAGTCTTAGTACGAGGTCTTTTTCTTTAAGGTTAAAGGCAGTAGCTCCGGGGTCTTTACCACCATGACCGGGGTCAATCACGATGTGCTGAACTTTAAGGCCTAAGGCATCTTTAATTGAGGTTACATCTTGGTTCGTATTTGAGGCGAGCTTATAGCTGTAATCTTCAGTTATATCAATGATTAAATTGCTTGCACGGGGCAAGTCTAACTGGCGAATGGTAAATGAGGCCGGCTTGGTAAGATCAAAAACCACCCGAGTGCGCTCGTGGCCATGTTCACTAAGTCTAATTTTACTTAAAAGCTCGTTTTGGATAAGGGTTTCATTGTCAACCGACTTGGCAATACGAGAGCCAATAAGATCTATATAAATGCGTGGATTGCTGTCTTTACTGCCCGGTATATTGTTATAGCGATACTTAACAGATTTACTTAATGCGATTATAATGCGCACCGATTGATTAACTTCAGAATAAATTATCTCTTTAATTATAGGCGGCGCATCTGGGTTTGAAGCCGCTACCGTTTTTGGTTGAGGCTTGGTTTTAGTGCTAGTGGGTCGGCTAGTATTTTGATATTTTACTAAGGCTGCCTGCGGAGTGCTTTTTTCTTGAGATACTGCGCCAAAGTTTAAATAAACTCTGTTAAGAGCTGACAGCTGTTGAAAGCTATCATCGGTAAGCCGATGTGTTGGAAAAATTTTGGTGAAGCCCTTAAATGCGGCTACGGCTTGCTCTAGGTCAGTTATGTTTTGGCCTTTATCAGCTAGGTAGGCTTCTCTCCATGACAGTCCTTGACTATATAAACTGTCTGCACTGCGCCGATGAGTTCGTTTAGCTTTTTTGTGGATGGCTGAAAACTCAGCGGCCAACTTTCGCCAGTCTGTAGCCGAAGTCTTTTTGGCACGAGACTTATGAAATTTCCATGCTACTTCTTTGTATTCTTTTTCAATATTAGCCTGTTCAGCACTGCTTTTACTTGTACCACCAGCGTAAGCAGAAGTCGCAAAGTTTGTACACAAAAATAGTGCTACACCTACGCCCAGCATTAGGGCGGCGGTTTGGTTTAGATCTAGTCTAGCTAATAATCTTTTTGAGTTCATAGATAAAATCAAGTGCTTCGCGTGGTGATAGATTATCGGGCTTAATCGCTGATAATTCATCTAATACGCTAACCTGCCTCTCATCCATGACCGACTCGGTAGCTATATCGGGTAAAGTTGCTTCTAACTGCAACTCACCATTAGAAAACTGCTGCATTACTTGTCTAGCGCGACTGATTATTGCCTCGGGAATGCCAGCAATACGGGCTACATCTATGCCATAGCTTTGATTGCTTTGCCCCTTCTTCAATAGGCGCATAAATACTAATTCATTATGTTGACGCTCAATCGGAATATGAAAATTCTGCATGTATGGCAGTGCTTCATCTAACTTTGTTAACTCATGATAATGGGTTGCAAACATTGTGAAAGGCTTGACCCGATTGATATACTCAACTAAAGCCCATGCAATGCTAATGCCATCATAAGTGCTGGTACCACGGCCGACTTCATCAAGAATAATCAAACTATTTTCGGTCATATTCTGCACTATACTCGCAGCTTCAACCATTTCAGCCATAAAGGTGCTTTGCCCATGAACAATATCATCCGAGGCTCCAATGCGAGTAAAAATACGATCAACAATTGATGACCGCATGGCAGTAGCTGGCACAAAAGACCCCATCTGCGCCATCAACTGTAATAACGCTGTTTGACGCATTACGGTTGATTTACCAGCCATATTTGGACCGGTAATCAGCATAACATGGCACTCATCTTCAACAAAATCAACGCTATTGGGTACAAAAACCATATCTTCCATGCGCTCCATCATAGGATGACGGCCATCGCTGATACTAATCCGCCGGCTTTCTGTTTTATCTAACAGAGTCGGCCGACAATAATTATAGTCTCTGGCAATCTTGGCCAAGGTACTAAAAACATCCAAATTAGCAACGGCCTCAATAGTAGTCTTGAGCCGTCTGAAAAATCCACGGACTATTGTGCAGAGTTCTTCAAAAATTTCGCTCTCAAGCGTGATAATGCGTTCTTCAGCACCCAATATTTTATCTTCCATATCTTTTAGTTCATTAGTTGAGTAACGCTCTGAATTAACTAATGTTTGTCGCCGATGATAGTGTTGCGGAATTTTATCTTTGTGGGCATGTGGCACCTCTATGTAATAGCCAAACACACGATTATAACGAACCTTTAATGCGCTTATGCCAGTTTGCCTGCGCTCTGTTTCTTCAAAATTCAAAATTACTTGCTTAACATTATTAGCAATATCACGAAGTTGATCTAACTCTATGTTAAAGCCTTCAGCAATATAGCCACCGCTTGAAGTTTTTGTAGGCAGCTCTGTTTTGAGGCGTTTGTTAATACTCTGCAAAAGCTCGGGCAAGGGGTCTATACGCTCAAAAATTCTATTGATTAAAGGCGACTGCCAGCCATCTGCCACAGTATCAAGCTCTTGCAGGTGTGTCAGTGAATTGCGCAGTTTCTGCATGTTAGTCAGATTCTTATCGGGCAAAGATAGTCGTGCCACAAAGCGTTCTAGGTCGCCCAACTTACCTAAAATAGCACGCACCGCTTCATTCTTAATCAGGTCACTCTGCAACTCAGATACAGAATCAAGCCGATTATTAATGCGCTCAACCTCATTTAGAGGATAATTAATGTACTTGCGCAATAGTCTGGCACCCATTGGCGTTTGTGTTTTATTAAGCACTCCAAACAGGGTGTGCTGCTGGCTTTGTCCACTCAAAGATTTGAAAACTTCAAGATTCCTCACGGTACTGCCATCAATTTGCAGAAATTTAATATTATTGAGCGTTCTAATTTGGCTAATGTGCAAAAGAGAGTCTTTTTGCGTACGCAGGGCATAGCTAAGCAGGGCACCGGCCACACCCAAGGCCGGGCTTTGCTCACTTAGGTTATGTGTAGATAAGTCAGCAACCCCAAAGTGCTTTTTAATCAAAGCCAAGCCTTGCTCGTGTTCAAAATCTTTTTCTGGCAGGCGTTCTAGGCAAAGGTTTTCTCTAAATGCTCTTGCATAATTTCCCTTGAGTTTGTTTAAGCGTTGCTCATGATAAAGGTTGCTACTAAAAGGAATAACCAGTTCATAAACCAGATTATTTTCGGCATAGAGGCTATCTAAATCTTCTAACTCTAAAACTAAAAACTCGCCAGTGCTCATGTCTAACAAAGCTCCCGGTGGCTTTTTTTGGCGGTGATCTAAGGCTAGTACATATTTTGGGCTACTACTTGAAGCATCATCATCTGTGCCTACATAAGTACCCGGAGTAAATATTCGCACCACTTCACGGCGCACTAAACCCTTACCAGAAGCGGGTTCTACCTGCTCACACAAAGCTACCTTGTGTCCGCCATCAACAAGGCGTTTAATGTAGTTATCACGAGCATGATACGGCACCCCGCACATGGGTACAGCATTGGCGGTATTCTTATTGCGTGTGGTTAACACAATGTTGAGCGCTTTTGAGGCCGTTTGTGCATCTTGTCCAAACATCTCGTAAAAGTCGCCAGCTCTGAAAAAGATGATGCAGTCTTGATGGCTTTGCTTAATAGCGTCAAACTGACGCTGCATCGGCGTACCCCCAGCAGAGTTATTCTTTTCTAAATCAGTGCTAGTCATATGACTCTAAAAGCGATAAAATACAGCATAAGGCCAGTGGTTGACTGCCTCGCTGTCCTTTACAGGCTTCATACATCAGACCAAAATATGGCTTGGCGTTATAGAGGCGTGGCCACTAGATAACGCTGTGGAATAATTATTGCGTACACAATTACTAGTGAACAAAGAGTAACATTTTCTACAAGGTTTTTCTAATTAAGCATGAGTTCTGTACTTTCCCAAAGTGAAGTAGATGCCCTATTAAGAGGCATATCTGGCGGCGACTTCGAAACCGATGCCGAAATTGGCGAAGATGATGCCTTTAGTTCTGACAAAGTAGTCCCCTTTGATCTAACCTCGCAAGATCGCATAATCCGTGGTCGAATGCCGACCCTAGAGATTATTCATGATCGTTTTGTAAGAATGTTTCGCCTCACGCTGTCTTCTGCACTCCGCAAAGTGGTTGATATGAGCGTGCGTTCTACCGAATTAATCAAGTTTGGCGAATTCTTGAAGACACTGCCGGTGCCGTCATCATTAAATCTATTTAAGATGTCACCTCTGCGTGGTAATGCCATTATGGTGCTTGAAACACGGTTGGTATTTACTCTAATTGATCTCTTTTTCGGTGGTTCGGGTACTCTTGAAGTCAAGGCCGAAGGTAGAGACTTTTCTGCCATAGAACAACGCGTTATCAATCGTGTTGTAATCAGTGCCTTAGAAGACCTGCAAGGCTCGTGGAGACCGGTGTTTCCGGTGCAAGTTACCTATCTGCGCTCCGAGGTTAATCCACAGTTTGTGTCTATCGTTCCTCATAGCGAAGTGGTGATTGTAGTTACCTTTGATGTAGAGATGGGGCGTGCCCCGATGTCAATTACCTTTTGCGTACCCTACTCATTGGTTGAGCCGATTAGAGCTAAACTTAATACAGGTTTCCAAAGTGATCAAAGTGAGATGGATACCACCTGGTCAAATCGCTTCAAAACCAATCTTAATTCAACCAAAGTTGAAGTGTCAGCAGAGCTAGGCCGGACTGAGTTAACCGTAAAAAAGTTCATTGATCTGAAAGTCGGCGACCTCATACACCTTGAACAAGAAGTAGACCAACCCGTAACCGTATGCGTTGAGGGAGTTCCTAAGTTCAAAGGCTTCCAAGGTGCCTACAAAGGCCGCCAAGCCATTAAAGTAACCGACCTCGTCTACAAACCACCCCAAATAGACGAAATCTTGCTCCTGTAAGAATTCGCCCTAATCTTACGATACTTGGCATTAAGAACACCACCGAGCAAGATGATAGAGTATCATCTTGCCTAATCGTGAAAGCAAGGCGGTATACCAAAGCATTTAGCGTTAGGGGTTCTGCCCCAGCAAGATGATAGAGAATCATCTTGCCCAATCGTGAAAGCAAGGTGGTCTGCCAAAGTATTTAGTGTTAGGGGTTCCACCCCTAACAACCCCGGCAGGGAGCACTGCTCCCTGCACCCACTGACTTGGCCGAAGGCAAAGCCTTCGGCCAAAAGGGCTTCAACAATAATCATACTACCTTACGCACAATACCACCTACAAGCCTTAGCCACTCTGCCCTAGGGCTTAAACTGAAAGCTACTTTACACCCAAGCCTAAAAACTTTAGCCACTAAAGTTAGATAAAAGCTGAGAGCGAAGCTCTCTTAAAAGTAAAAAAAGACTGAATTGTTAAGAGCTTTGCTCTTGACTTCAGACAACTAGTTGGCCATGTTAGCTAACGTCTTTAGCTAATAAAGTTGCTTGAAGACTATATCTAAAGGCCTAGATTAAGCACCGTTGCTAGGGGTGTGGGTAGCGCAGTAGCTCCCCACTTGGGGGTGGGTGAGGGGGACTAGTCCCCCTCACGAAGCCTCATTACCGATGACAAGGAATTTCTTTAATTTTGAGGTGGCTGCCTCCGCAAGACAAGAGCAACCATCCGAACAAGGACTTTATCTATGTTCCCTGCCCCAGCAAGACGATAGAGCGTCATCTTCTCCGGTTACGAAAGAAAGACTACACGCCAACATGTTTAGTGTTGAGGATTTTCTGCCCAACCCTCTCGGGAGTGAGGGCAAGTCTTACCCACTCCCGGGCTTGGCTGAAGTGTAATAGAGCAACCGGCTTGCATAATTGTTCATTAGTTTGGCAATGCCGCCTATGCATTTTTAGTACAGCAAAAATTGATTAAACTCTATGCGCACAAATAACACTTTGCATAAATTTCATCATACATTAAATATTTGGTGTGTTTAGGTTTTAGATTGTTATTGTTATTCTAAATTAATGCCTTAGTATAGACGTATGTCGGCACAGATGGCCAAATCAACTAATTTCTAGTCTCAAACATTTGATGATGCAAGTCAGCGCCAATAAACTACCCGGTTACGTTTATATCTACTTTTTTTGTCAGGCTCTTAGCCTTATGGTTGGCGTTAGCTCGGTCTCAATGGCGGCTATTGTGGGCAAGATGATAGCTCCTGATCCACTCTACGCCACTGTGCCTTTCGGTTTGCAACACGGAATGCTGTTCATAGCAGCCTATCCAATAGCAATGATCATGAAGAGATACGGTCGAAAAATCGGCTTCACACTGGGTGCTTCTTCATTAGCCGTCGCTGGCATAATTGGCTTTTTGGCCGTATCTGAAAAAAATTTTCTGCTGTTAATTATCGCCCATTGCTTAATTGGCCTCTCCATTGCCTGCGCTGCATTCTATCGCTACGCAGCTACCGATAATCTCTCTAAAGAACTTCATTCTAAGGCCTTATCAATGGTAGTTGGTGGAGGTGTATTAGCTGGTTTTTTAGCGCCAGAACTATCAATTTTTCTGCAAGGTATAAAAGACTTTCCGCGCTTTTCTTTGAATTATGGCGTATTTATGACCTTCGCGATGTTAATCTTGCTGCTAATCTACACTTTGCCAGCCGCTAAGACCAAAAATAACCTTGCTGAAAAAACAAAACCAAGTGCTACCAAAAGCACTAGCAGACCAGCTGTTCTTCTAACAGCAATCTGCTTTCCTGCACTGGGCTATGGCATGATGAGCCTACTAATGATTCAAACAACTCTAAGAATGAATCAAATGCAGTTTACTTTTGAAGATACATCCTTTTCCATACAATGGCATGTTGTAGCCATGTTTGCGCCATCGTTCTTCACCGGCAAATTAATTGCTCGTCTAGGACACCTGCCCATCATTACTACAGGCTATATTCTGTTTGTAACTAGCTTTCTGTTTAACATCCTGTTTACAAACCATTTAGGCATTACCTCCTCATTGATATTCTTGGGCTTAGCATGGAACTTTAGCTACGTTGGTGGTAGCTCATTATTGACGTATCTAGTCGCTGATAGCCCCAATAGTCATCGCTGGCAAGGCATTGCCGATAGTTTAATTGCGCTGTCAGCGACTATCGGTGCCTTTGCACCATCATTCATGCTTGGTTTAGTCGGCTGGGAGATGAGCAATATCCTAGTCATGGTAATGTGCATCATCCCCTTCACAGGACTATTCTGGTTCAAACTAAATAAACAAAAATTACTCGCCACAGCTTAACACGTAAAATATTGCCTTGAGTTTCTGATTTGGGGGCTTCGCCCCCAAATACTAAATATTTTGGCGCATTGCTTCCCCGGTTTAACTAAGCAAAGCTAAGTTTAGAAGTTTATTAGTTAAGGGCTTTGCCCAGCAAGATGATAGAGAATCATCTTGCCCGGTTTAACTAAGCTAAGCTAAGTTTGGAAGTTTATTAGTTAAGGGCTTTGCCCTTAACAATCCCAGCAGAGAGCCAGCTCTCTGCACTCTCAGGATAGTTCTTTGGGGCTGGATAAGCCCTAAAGGGCTTACTCGCCCGAATTAAATAAATCACATCACGGCCACTCCAAAGCAAAACGCTTGCGCATAATAGGCAGGCTCTTAAAACCTTTTGTTCTAAATTAAGTAATGGGCAATGCTTTACTTATTTAAGTTATATAATGTGAAACCCTTTTGGCCGAAGGCATAAGCCTTCGGCCAAGTCTGCGGGTGCAGGGAGCTGTGCTTCCTGCCGGGGTCGTTAGAGGCAAAGCCCCTAACACTAGTCACTCTGGCGTATTACCTTGCTTCGCTACATGGGTGCAAGGCAATTCTCTATTGCCTTGCCGGGGCTAGCCCCCAAATACTAAACATTTTGGCGCATTGCCTTGCTTAGTTACATGAGTGCAAGATGATTCTCTATCATCTTGCTGGGCAGAGCCTCTAAAATAGAGCTAGAAGTTTAGTGAGCAGTGGGCAGAGAGAAGATGGCTCCCTGAGTGATGTTCTCTGGCCAGCGTGAGGATATCGTCTTTATTTTAGTAAAGAACTTTACCGACTCCGGTCCGTGCATAAGCGTGTCTCCAAACTTAGAGCGCTTTGCGCCTCCAAAGTTATGAAAAGCCATTGGTACGGGTATGGGAACATTAACGCCGATCATGCCTATGTCTACGTTTTTGATAAAGTCTCGAGCTGCGCCACCATTAGATGTATAGATAGCTACGCCATTGCCATATTCATTATTGTTCACTGCTTCAACGGCTTCGGCGAGAGTCTTAACACGCATTATGCACAGAACAGGACCAAATACTTCTTCTTTGTAGATTTCCATGTCTTTGGTAACGTTATCAACCAGCGTTGCTCCTACAAAGAAGCCATTTTTATACTGCGGAACAGATACTCTCCTGCCATCTAACAGAAGATGAGCACCGGCCTTTACACCGCTTTCAATAAGTCTTTCAACACGATTTTGGGCATCTTTAGTAATTAAAGGGCCAAAGTGAGCTTTGGGGTCATTATACACGCCTACTTTAGTCTGTTGAGAACGTTCAATTAGTGGTGGCAGTATCTTTTCTGCAGTTTCATCACCAACCAAAACGGCCACTGATATAGACATGCAGCGTTCTCCAGCCGAACCATAGGCGGCACCAACAAGGCCATCAACGGCTTTATCAACATCGGCATCAGGAAGAATAATTGCGTGGTTTTTGGCACCACAAAAGGTTTGTACTCGCTTATTGGCTAGGCTAGATTTGTGATAAACAATCTCACCAATCGCTGTAGAGCCTACAAAGCTAACGGCCTGCACTCCGGGGTGTTCAATGAGCTTGGTCACGGTTTCTGCATCGCCCATCAACGAGTTCCATACGCCATCAGGCAGGCCGGCCTCTGTCCATAATTCGGCAAGCATGAGTGCGGTAGATGGGTCACGCTCAGAAGGTTTATTAATGTAGGCATTGCCACAGGCCACGGCCATCGCTCCCATCCATAGCGGAATCATACACGGAAAATTAAATGGAGTGATGCCAGCCACTACCCCCACAGGCTCACGCAAAGAATATAAGTCAATATCTCCGCCAATATTATGATTGTACTCTCCCTTGATTAGGTGCGGAATGCCGCAAGAAAACTCTAATACATCAATGCCACGTTGTATTTCACCTAGAGCGTCATCAATGGTTTTGCCATGCTCTTGGCCTAGTATTTCAGCAACATCACGCTTTCTTTCTAACAAGAGATTGCGCATCGCAAACATTACATGAGAGCGCTTAACAACCGATGTTGCTGACCATTTTTCAAAACCAGCTTGCGCAGATTGAATGGCCACCGCTAGCGTTTTATCATCAGCATAAACGCACTTGCCCGATATTTTGCCCTCAGCTGGGTTAAAAACATCACCAAAGCGATCGGTGCTGCCGCCTTTATAGTACTTGTTGTCAATATAAGAATAAATCAGTCTTGGTTCTGCCATAGCATAAAACACAAATAGATTAGCAAGTTAAAGTAGGATACGCCCTTACGCTACCATAAACATCTTCATCATTCAAACACAAAGTCAGCCAGTAGCTAGATCGTTGCAATTAAAATCAATATAGCAGGCACAATGACGACTGTAACTAAGAGCTATGCCACTATAATCACCATGCAAAACCAAGATAGTTCGGTTATCGTTGTTCAGCGACGTACTCAAGCAGCTTCCGAGCATTCTCGCCACGTAATTGCCAAGACATACAGCGCACGCCACCGCCCATTGAACACACCATTTCAGATGCTATTGGAATCACCTCACGCTGAGTAGCAACCTCTACTTGCTGTAAAGCCACAGCATCTTCAGGAATCCCAAACTGTGGCAAGTAAATACGCTGTGGGGTAACTAAAGCGTTAGTATATAAACCACAGGCTGAACCATAACGGTTATCATAAATACTTGAACCATCATAAGGTGTTACAACTTCATGAATCTTAACTCCGGGCAAGCCACGCTTCAAGTCAGCTTTGAGTTGTCTTGCATAGGCCGGATCTTCAGGATAACTATTGATAATCAATGTATTAGTATCTACAAAGCTCACTACTCCATCGGAATGCTCCAATGAGCCTTGCTCATCGGCCTCAATAAAGGCCACATTGCGCACCTGAGGCAATTTTTGCAGTAGAGCCCGGGCTTCGTCTTCTTCAAGATGGTTATCTTTTAGAAACTTGGTGCTAATAACCACATTCCCCGCATAGTCATCAACAAAGTTTCCACCATCATTAAATAATTCGCTGCTCACATATGTAATGCCAGCATCATCTAATAGCCCTGCAAAATCTTCTTGCACCTCATCAGCTAATTCTAGGCTGCCATTTTGAGCTACCGGCGTGTAGCGAAATAAAATAGGCTCTTCTGCATTTGACAAGCTGAAATCACGCGCCCATATATCCAGCATCGGCGCAATAAACACATTTTCTGCGCCAATAGCCTCGGCGTACTTGGGATAAGTTTGAGCATCAGTTAGCACCAATACCTTATCTGGAGGCATAATTTGCTTGGCATAACTCACATGAAATCTAAAAATATCATCAGCAACTTCCTTGTAATATGGGTCATTGATGCCCGGTGCTGCTAGCACGATAAGCTCGGCCCAGGCCGAGGTATTAAAAGTCATAAATAAAAAAACGCTAATGGTAATAGTCTTAAAACTAGATATTCTCATACGGCAAATTAAGGTAATAAACATGGGTCTAAACATATCTCAAAGCAATAACGTCATAAACCGTTATCATCAAAATAACTGCTCATTCTACCATATGTAAGCCACTCTATTAGCTAATATTTGGAAAAGATAGCAGCAACTAAATCATCAAGATTAAGCAAGATAAGCAAGAATATTAACGCTTTGTGGCGATGTTCAATCTCTGCCCAACATTCTATTTTACCCTTGGATTGTTCAATACCTAATCAGATTAGATGCAGGTAACTGACGCTTTTTATTGGCTTTTTATATTTTGGTTAAATGATCTCAACTGCGCTAAGCAATAAGATCAAACCACGCTAAGGTTTTAACTGGCGGAAGCGGTGAGATTCGAACTCACGGACGGCGCAAACCGTCGCAGGTTTTCAAGACCTGTGCATTCAACCACTCTGCCACGCTTCCTGATGTTGTGCTGTTGCCCTACGCTTCGTATTCCAACATATTGTTAGCTGCTTAACAAGCCAGCATCTTTAAGTAGGGCTACTTCTACGTTGGTATCGCTATCACTATTACCCTTGCCTTGCATATGTTCTAGCAGGCTATTTGCCACCAGTTTACCATAGGCCACGCCCGGTTGATCAAATGAGTTTATGTTCCACAAAAAGCCTTGGAGGGCTATTTTATTTTCATATAACGAAATCAATTTGCCCAGCATTTGTGCATCAAGCCGCTCAGCAAGAATAACTGAGCTGGGGCGATTACCCAAAAAAGTATGATTAGGGTTATCGGAATGGCTTCCCTTGGCTAAGGCCAAGGCTTGTCCAAACAAATTAGCCAGCAGTTTTTGTTGGCTTGAAGTATCTTCTAGCGAATAATCGGTGCCGTATGATGATTGTCTAAAACCTATTAAATCGCAAGGAACTATAGTTTTACCCTGATGGATTCCCTGAAAAAAAGAATGTTGAGCATCAGTACCCGTTTCACCAAAGATTATCGGCGATGTAGCATAGGGCAACGGCTCGCCTTGACGAGAAATTGATTTGCCGTTGCTTTCCATATCAATCTGCTGCAAATACGCATAAAAATTGCGGAGAGGCTGTGAGTAAGGAACAATAGCAAGGCTCTCACAGTCCATAAAGTTTCTATTCCACAGGCCAACCAATGCCATAAGCAACGCCGGATTTAAGTTGAGATTTGGATTAAGTGTGGCTAAATCCATCTCTCGCGCTCCACGGAGTATGGCCTTGAACGTTTTTATTCCAAAAGCAAAACTAATCGGCACCGCACCGGGCATGCCAGTTAGGCTAAAGCGACCACCGGTGTAGTTCTTCATGTGGAAGATGCGCAGATAATGCTCTTCATTGTCCATAGGGCTGCCCTTTTCGGTTACAGCGATGAAGTGCTGTGCAGGGTTTAATCCCATGCTCTTAAAAGCATCACGCAGTGCTGCCTCGTTGGCTTTTGTCTCTAGCGTTCCCCCACTTTTTGAGACAACATTAACTAAGGTTTCTGCGGGGTCAATCGCTCGTAGCTGCTCAGCGATGCAGTTGGGGTCTACATTAGTAACAAAATGAACTGGAAACACTTTACGATAATTCAGTGCAGTTATAATAGCTCGTTGCCCTAATGACGAACCTCCAATACCCACGTGTAGCATACTGCGAAAAGGCTTGTTAGTAGAGCCTTTTAACGCTCCACTTCCCACCTCATTTAAGAACTTGTCCAGCCTGTCTAACTGCTCACTGCAATGCTTGCGAGCGTAATCGGCGTTGGGACAAGGAAAAGGATCAGGCAAGTCTTCAAAAATATTGCGGTGGGCAAAGTGCAACACTTGGCGATTCTCACTGGCATAACCATCAAGTCGATTCATGTGCTGACCTTCTAACAAAGCCTTAAATTGCTTGATAACCTCCATTTCTGAAGCAAGTTGCTGCAAGGCGTTGAGACCAGATTCTGCTATACGCTGGAAGGCGTAATAAACGTCAATACCCACCGCACTTGATTTATAATCACAAATACGAGCTTTGGTGATTGCAGCATCGGTTAAATCGTAGGGTTTTAATTTTGATAGCTTCTGCCAGGCATCTGTTTGCGTTGGCAGTTTAGAGGGAAACCTCTTAGAATAATCTTGCTGAGAATAATCGTGTTTGGTCATAATTTACCTATCTGGTGCGGATAGAAATTTTTGTAGAACAGAAAAGATTTTTCATCGGTGGTATAGTTGTGTTCTACGTTAACATAGTTTAGTGGGTTACTTTGGGCTGTATTATAGCCTAAAGAAGCCGGCTTGAGTAACTTTTAGAAACCAATTCTTAAGTATGGAAAGCACTAATCAGTCGGCGTTAACACAGCCTATACGGCAAAAGTTACTCAATCGCTATACCAAACAAACCACGCACTGGCGACAATTATTGGTCTCTGCCATGGATGATGCCGAATATTATCATCAGGGGCAATATCGCAAATCTGGCGAACCGACCATAATTCACCCCTACCGAGTGGCTTTGATGGTCAGTGATGCCAATATTGGCTTAGATGCCGTTATTGCCTCATTACTGCATGATGCCATTGAAGATACTGAACTCACCAAGGAACAAGTAGCTGAAAAGTACGGCGTTTTGCTGGCTGATATAATTGATGGCCTAACTAAGTCTAGCTCACCATCGCCTAAGCGCTCTTTAGATACCTATCGCAAACTACTTAATTCTTCTACCAAAGACCTGCGTACGCTACAGATAAAGATTTTTGATCGCCTTGATAATATGCGTGATCTCAAATATCTTCCTCGTAAATCACAAAGAAAAATCGCTCGTGAAACAATCTCTATTTATATCCCAACTGCCATAAGAATGGGGATGAGCTTAATTAGTAGCGAATTGCAAGATCTCAGCTTTCGCTATCTTTATCCCAAGCGTTACAATAAGTTACAACAAGAACTTAAACTGCTTAGACAACACGATAAGCATAAACTAAACGGCATACTAAATGAAGTCCGTGATAAGCTGACCAGTCTAAGCGATACCCAAGAAAGTTTTGAATTTAAACAGGTTGGCGATTATATCTTTAATCATCAGGGCATTGACAATGTGCTTGAGGCAATTAAGATTTGCGTTCCAACAACCGCAGACTGCTATCAAGCATTGGCCTTACTACACACCAGCTACAGAGTTTACCCCAATAGCATTGCTGACTATATTAGCAACCCTAAACCCAATCGCTATAAAGGTCTAAGAACAAAGGTTTTTATTGGTGGCGATATAGTCAAGTTAAAAATCTTTTCTGCTGAGATGAACAAGATTAATGAAAATGGAATACTAGCTGACTGGAAAGAGCGCCGTGAAAGTCTGCTGCACTATTATCATGCCTACATAGAGCTTATGCGCCAACTACCTGATGATCAAGGCTTACGCATGAACGATGTTCTGCGCTACGGCGAAATTGATAGTATGCAGGTGTTTACTCCTAAAGGCATGGTCATCAGTTTACCTCAAAAGTCTACAGTTTTAGATTTTGCCTTTGCCATTCATACCGACCTTGGCCTCCACTGCCAAGGAGCTTTCGTCAAAAAGAAATACCTACAACCTACCGATATTCTAGCTGATGGTGCCGTAGTCAACATAGACCGTGGCACAGAAATTCTTGCCAATACCAACTGGCTAGATCACATCCACACCCCACGAGCACGATTAGCCCTAAATCGCCACTTCAAAAAGCAAAGCACCCTACAAGCTCAACGAGCTGGGCGACGCCTATTTAATGCTACATTCACCAAAATAAATCAATCTGCAGACTATGTGTTTGAAAGTTCAGACTTCCTCCAAGCTCTGCACAATGAAAATCTTTCACCACGGAAGTTTTTTCAAAACATCGGTCAACGCAAACTAGATTTAAGGGAGTTCTTAATCAGAAATAATATCATCAATAAACGTCAGGCGAATCTCTTAGAAAGCCGCCAACGATACGGCCTTCGTGATATCTTTATTGGCGAAGGCAAATACTTTATGCACATCGTGCCCTTAAATAAACAAACCGTATACCGCTTTGCCGCCTGCTGCTACCCTCTAATTGGTGACCCTATAGTCGCCTGCATAATGGACGAAATATACATCGTACACCGTGCCAACTGCCACCAAATCAATAACCTAGAAGCCAGCGAAGCCCAATCATCACGCTGGGTTACCGTAAACGGAAACTACGATTGGGGATTGAAGATGGTCAGCGATGAACAACCCAGCCTAGTCTATAAACTAGGCAAAATACTCCGCAATAGCAATGCTCACCTCCAAAGCATCACTCGCCGTGGCACAAGCCACAATCGCAAAGTTGATATGCACGTAGAACTTCCCCAAGCCAACTTTAGCGACTATCGTAAATTTGTGCAAAAAGTACGTGATATCAAATATATCGTTCAAATCGCTGACGATAACTTTGAATACCTGAAAATCAACTAAACCACCCATCAAAATAATTAGCACCAATTAAGCAACAATAAGTTGGATTAATTAGTTAAGGTTTTGTCCAGCTGGGCAATAGAGAATTGCCCTGCTCGGTTAATAAAAGCAAGGTTATTTGATAAAGTGGCTAGTGTTAGGGGCTCTGCCCCAGCAAGATGATAGAGAATCATCTTGCTCGGTCATGAAAGTAAGGTTATATGCCAAAATGTTTATGGTTAGGGGCTCTGCCCCTAACAACCCCGGCAGGGAGCATGCTCCCTGCACCCACTGACTTGGCCGAAGGCCATGCCTTCGGCCAAAGAGGCTTAGGTATTATATAACTTAACCCAAGTAAAGCATTGCCTATTCCTTAATTTAGGACAAAAGGTTTTAAGAGCCTATCTATTATGCAAGAGCGGTTGCTTTCGAGTGAGCCGTGATGTGATTTATTTAATTCGGGCGCATAAGCCCGTCAGGGCTTATCCAGCCCCAAAGAACTATCCCGAGAGTGCAGAGAGCATGCTTCCTGCACCCACTGATTTGGCCGAAGGCCATGCCTTCGGCCAAAGAGGCTTAAGTATTATATACTTATCAAGTAAAGCATTGCCTATTCCTTAATTTAGGACAAAAGGTTTTAAGAGCCTATCTATTATGCAAGAGCGGTTTGCTTTCGAGTGAGCCGTGATGTGATTTATTTAATTCGGGCGCATAAGCCCGTCAGGGCTTATCCAGCCCCAAAGA